>JAUKWC010034601.1:0-16686 GCA_032356245.1 Endocladia muricata
TAGTATAGTAGAGGACGCGCTTGATTGCCAGCCACTGCTGCTCAGTTGGACTTTGAACAAACTGAGCCAACCTGCACGTATCAAATGCAAGGTCAGGACCTGTACTGCACAAGTACTGCACGCATCATTAAAACTGGAGCCGTCGTATCATCGTAATAGGAACGCGTATAGCACTCGTCACGATCGGCAAGAACTATCGACGGAATCGACACGACACCCTCCAGGCCGTCTGCGGAAAGCTCCCCCCCCACGCGCGGCTCACTACGACCTGCCCAGCTCTGGACTGAAACAGAACGTATCGGGTCCAGCTCAGCAGTTTCGCGGTGGCAACACTGCAGAATCAGCTTCTCGATGGCCTTGAGAACACCAGTGTACTTTGCTCCCACTTGTGTGATACGCTTGGGACTCTAACCACGTCCAGTTCCGGCATGGGGTGTGGCCTGCTGGGTGGCACCAGAAAACCGGCGAGCGGCGTGCAGGCTCTCGTTCTCATGCTTCAAATACGTCAATTCGGGTTGTTGACGCAGGAACTCTGAAAACGTTGCGTTGGTCGTCAGCGGCATCTCAAAAAGCTCTTCATCGGCTTGACGTACCTTCTCCTTGTAGTCGTTGACCCTTGTCTTGAGGCTAGAAATCTTGTCCTCCTCCCCCCTGACCTTGTTCGTCTGCTCAGCGAGAATCATTTGCAGCTCTTCCATCTCCTCACGCGAGATCGATTGTGAGTGCGCTGCAGGGGAAGTCTCAAACTTCTGTCCGGGACGGCATGGGCGGGGCTAGTGGCGAAGAGTTTCTCGCTCCCAATGAACCAGAAGGATGTAGAGTCTCATGATGAGTTTGCCGTACTCCACAGCGAATGCGAGACGGTACAGGGCCGGGATTGCCTGGCGTGCGGACGCGCGGGGCCAATACGACTCCGGGCCGGACGGTGAAACTGGCTGTCCTCGAGTTGCAGTCAGATTGAGTAGACGTACGACGAGGAGGCATCTGGTTGGCAGCACGCCCTGGTTGAGCTGCCAGTATCATATTAGCACCGAGAGGCGCCAGAACAGTGGCGCCATCGGCTGGTTCACTTTCTGGACCGAACAGAGACGCCGCCGGCGGTTTCTGCGTCTGCACGACCCCCGTTGACCTGCCTGACGGGTGGCGCTGAGTTGGATTCACATCGCGGTTTGTTGCAGTCACAGCGAGAGGCGCAACCTGGGCATCATCCTCCCCCTCCCACTGCTCGTGGGGGCGCTTGCGAGATCGTTGCGTCGGAACTGCCCTTCTCGTCTTTCTGGACGGCGGAGCTATCGAAGCGAAACTGCCCCACAGATGGAACAGGACAGATAGAGGCTCGGTGACAAGAACAAGTCTGAAAACTATGTCGCAGTTGTTGTGGACCGATCAGGACAAGTACCACCTAGCAGCTATCGACGGCAGTAGGACCCTCGTAAAGTCATGCACATGCAGAGCGCGCGCGCAGACGTTTGAAGGATCATAAGCGTCCACGGCAGGACTGGAAGCAGGGCACGAGAGCCTGCAAATGGGCATTCCGGAAAGTAGCGAAAATTCAGACTATGGGCATGTCAGTAGTGATAGGGGCTCAGATCTAAACACGTGAAACTGCATGGATAGATGGTTGTTGTTTTTCAGATTAGATTTCGGACATCCATCTGCGTATGTGTTTTGCCACGTACAGATCTCAGTACCTGTCACTGGTGACACGCCCCTCGTCTGAATTTTCATTACTTCTCAAATTTCTGTTTCGTGGTATAGCGGCCTCAAGGTCGCCCAGTTTTCTGGGTGACCTTTCTTGCGGCTGAGCCATAGTCTCTCTCGGCAGCTACTGTATGGCCAACTCGCCCGGAAATGGCTCTAAAACTGGGATGTAGTGCTTAAGTTTGTTCATTTGCACGCTTTGTTGGGAGACCCTATCACGTTCTTAGAACGTCAACTTACCCCCATAGCTTGTGAACAGCTCTTAGACCTTCAGAATCTCGTGCGTCGTACGGATCGTAACTGTGTTCAATGAAAGAAGAGCTCTCTGCAAAACTTCCTCTCGATCCTCGTAAAACTCCACGTTTGTGTCCCGCGCTCTAAAATTACATCTATTGCGTTCGTCCTCATCCGCAGGCAAATAGCGGGCGTCATTTACATACGCCGCAATACAAATTGGTGCCATTACAACGTACACGTTCTACCTCCGACCTCCATGGGACTTCGCCCACCTTTCCAAGAGAAGAGCTACCCGGTCAAAACGTTCTTTTTCTACCCCCAAAATTCCCCCTCCGTAGATCTTCGTCTTCTCACGGGTGCGGTCACGCAAATCTGCGTACAGGAGCGTCCCAGAGGAGTGTCCCAGGGAAGGGGGGGATCGTCCATCTCCTCGCGAAGACCTGGTCCGCAAACACTCCGAGTCGCACCGCTTCGTACTTTACCGTCGACTGACGCTCCACCACCACACACCGAGCCATCGCCCCGACTGCCCATTAAGTTAGCGGGTTTTGCATGTCCAGCAGGGCGTTGTACTGTGCCGGCCAGTTGTCCACCGACGCCCGTGAATAGCGCAGGGAAAGCATGTGATCCCCGGCATAGTTCGCAATAGACCGGACTATGTTGTCCGGTAGACGTTGATACCATGAACACTCAGCAGGAGCATCCGCAGGGTCGTTCCCCCTCCTGACAGACACATTTCGTTTCAAGCGGGCCGAGTACCTTGTGGCAAGCTCCACAGTCCCGCGGAGAGCCACCAGTGTCGCACGCGTTGCTCACAACGATTGCGCAAAATGCCTTAACCAAGCTCGATACAGCGTAACAGACGCAGCCGTCATCCTTTTCGCACCCCATGAAACGGCGATGTCTCAGATGCCCTAGGCATACTTTTGTAGGCCCGCAAGTACCACTAAACAAGTCCACCACAAGATCCGTCGGTGTCCAAAACTGCAACACTACCTCGCTCATTCGCTTCATGCTCTTCTGCTCAGATTGAAGGATCTTCATGTGACTCCCTTCGTCAGCTCTTCCCACCACCTCTCCGGGCTCCAACCGCTGGATTGAATCCATACAGTTCGTCCAGGCTGCGTGCGAAGAGTGCACATTCCCTTTGCATTGGTAGCACACCTGGACCAACTGCGTTTCAAGTGGGACATTCCTCCGCCAAAGGTGAACAGCCCGTCGCATGACTGAGGCATGGCCACATCCTGTTATATGCGGGTTTGGCATGGAGTGACCTCGGGCTCGGATGTGGACCATCGGCTGGTCCTCCACATTAAACACGAAGTCCTTCTGCTGCCTCTGCCTCGACCTAATGGCCACGTCACTCGCCTCGTCGTACACCTCTTGGCCGTAATGCTCGAGTCGCGAAAGACACGTGCCGAATTGTAGACCGCTACAGAACATGATTCTGTGGCCGGTCTCAGCAAGCAGTGCGTCGAATATTGGGATGGTGGCGTCTATGTTCTTGTGGGTGAGCACATCATGGGTATAGTTATCCGCAACTCGCTCGCTTCTCGTATTGAACGGATAGTCCGTCAAAAGCAGCTGAACTTTACTCTTCAGGCACGAACCCGCTTCCTCAGTGTGATAATTGAGGATGTCGGGGAAAGTGGAGCTGAGGACACAGTAGTTCGACTTCATCACGCCGAGCCATTCCGCGAAAAGGTCCTTCGATGGATTCTCCTCGGGGGCCGACTCTTCCGACACCTCCTGCGGCGGTGAAGAAAGGCTAATACGGTTGGCTAGTTCTGGTGCTTCACGGAGGGGGACGTTCGGCTCAGGCACTAATGGGTTGACAGTGGACCGAAAAGCTTTACTACTTTGCCCCATACAACTGTGTGCCATCACATCCCCCACTTCGTTTGTCGCTACCCTCCAGTTCCAACTCCCTCTCCTCTTTTAGTCGATAAGACAAAGAACGAGGACGCTCCGCGGATAGTCCCGCACTGGACATGGTGCTTGACAGTGTCACCCGCTGACGACGATGCGGTCTTGTGCCTTCCGAATCGGCATCCGACAACTCCGATTCCATCTCGGTAACCTCTCAACAGGGACCATCATATTCAGGCGCCTCACATCGAAGCCCAAAGGGCTCCCAAGTATCCCTCCTCAAGTTGGCGGATACCGTTGGCAAGCGGTCATCGCGCGACTCAAAGCGGTCCAGATAGGGCCAGTTGCTACGGTGCTTGACATCATACCAAGTTTCGTTCGTAACAACGACATGCAAGCTGGACAGGAACAGGCTGATAACCGCCTGCATTGCTGCATCTTTCTTAGCAGTTCGGTCCCAGGCTACTGTACAGCTCGTACTCTCTTTCACACCTGCTACCTCATTCCCTTGCAGCGTGGTTTCACGCATGATCGGTGCAAAGCCATCACCGCGTGGCTTCAAAGCCACAAAGTGCTGAACGCGGGGACGAAGCAGAACGTACGGTCCGACTAACGTCTCACAACTCGAAACTCCGACTGCCTTCGCTAGCATCTTCCCCACTCGAGTTAGCAGCTGCACAGCAAACGCGAGACGATTTCCGCTTTGACTCATCTTCTTCAGAGCCAATACGCATTTGCTGCCTCGCCCAGAGTGGCATACGTTGATCGCGTGGAAGAAACTCACAACCTCGAAGGTCCTGGGGCGCCCAACAGAGAAGGTTCCTTGCAGAACTACTTTCCGAACCTTGCTGACCTTAAAGGAAGCAAACTTGGTGCCAAGAATAAGGGATACTCCGTAGTTTTTCGGGCTAAGCACCACATCCACGATCTCCCGGATACTCTTGTCGTTATGAGTCAGCAAAAATTCTGACAGCGCTGCACGCCCTATCTGCTTCATCTACTCGCTGTCCAGATCGCGAGAGACTGGGTTGGCGCTATTGATAGAAATTCGGAAGTCGCTACCACGGATTCTTGGCTTACTCTTCACTGCAGCAGTTTACTTGATCGCCGTTGAGGCCACGTCGTCTTCTGCGAAGACAAAGTGCAGGAAGGCCAACATGTGGAACTTCTCGAGGTCATACTTCGCGCTCACCCCGGATGAGGAGAGAACGGCAATGACGGCAGGCAAGCACACGCCGGATGTCCCGGGCCGGCTGAGCTCAGTAGGCGCCATGGTTACAGTACGATGAGAGACGACAGACGGAAAGAACCCCAGGAATGATGTGGATGCAAGCAAGGAGGAGTACAGCGTCCCAAGCAAAACAAGTAAAACCACGCGGGGCGAAGTACAGGGAGGAGAGACGAGGACGAAGCAAGAAAAGCAGTGAGTATCGTGTCGATATATCGATATTGCAAGGGTGTGAGGTGTCGTGCTGTGCGAGCGAGTGTGTGCCATATGTATTGCGGACAGGGAAGCCAGCGGCCAGGAACACGACATAGTCCGACACGCTTACGTTTCTGTACCGTAACAGCAGTTACGAACAGTGGTGTTGGAAGTATGGAATTACAGTGCTGCCACTGTCTCCGAGCGAAGGTTCACATACTCGCGCTGACGTGAGGTCTGACACATCGACTTCTCGCACAATTGTGTGGTGAGAGTTCATATGGTCAGGAAATATGATTATCACATGCTGAATTGGGACGATTTCAGCACTGCATCTGTATAAGTGTACTGTAGTCCCAAGATGTGAGAATAGGAGCGAGAATATAACTGCAGATTAACCATTACAGTTTTGTGTGCTCATCTGATAGTGTGTACGCATGAGTAGCATGGCACACACTACGACTGTTGTAGTGGCGATGGCGACGTACAACTGGGCAGTATATAAGCCCCTGATGGACTGTAACTCAAAGTAAAAGCCAGGCAGACTTGCCTTCACTTTCCTTTTACTTTCTTGTGCAGCATTCAGCTTCCTTCTTCGTTTCTCTCTTTCGATCTAACATAAACTTTTCTCGTCAAGTGCCGCCGCCTTCACGAAACCTCAAAAATTTGTAGATTATTTATGGTGCGGCGGTGAGTCGCTAGTGACAGGGACTAGAATCTACCCATGTGAAAACACATGAGCAGATGGATGTGCCAAATGTAATCTGAAAAATAACATCCATCTGCTCATGTATTCTTACATATGCCGATCTCAACCTCTGTCAGTAGTTCCACCCCACCGATCTTATACATTACCTACCTTTCAGATGTGGAATACGGCTCCTGCAGCGTGCTCAGAATTCGTTCTTTTCGTGCGCGACGATACTTGCTGCCAACTATGCCCGTTCAACCTTCCCTGGCCGTCGTGTCCGCCACCCCGACGTGCTACCACTTTCTTCTGTCAGTCTTTCCATTCCCTACCGTGACCCGTACACGCTCGCCCGCACACGGATCCTTTCTCGTCTTCTCCGCCCTCACATCATAAAATCCCTCCTCCTTCATTCGCATTGTTCAGCCTTTCTGGCACGTGGCGTACTTCCGAAATGACCGACAAACTTCCCATCACGGCTTCAACCTGCGACTCGCTCATGTTGGCCACAAAGTCGCAGCCGGTACAGCAGGTGCGGGAATCGCAGCCAGCGGCAGCAGGGGAGGTGTTGCGTGCCGAAGCGGGCGTGCATCCCTATCCATCGGAGTCGTCACCACGCAGACACCAGCACCGGAACGCCTCAGACCGGGCGCGCCCTTCGTCTGATCGCTCTACGGCACCACGGGCAGTCGACGGGGAGGCCTGCGACGTCGTTGCCGTGGAGGTCGAGGAGCAGCCTGTTGCGTGTAGGACTTTCTTAAAGGCCGACTGCTAGTCCACTATATCAAACAATGTTTGGTTCAGGGGGAGAACAAAAGGAAAGAAGAAAGGGTGCTGAATAGGATGGTAAAGGAAAAGTGATGCCAAGTCTGGCTGGTTTTTACTTTGAGTCACAGCCCATCAAGGGCTTATGTAGTGCCCAGTTGCTTTCCGCCATCACTACAACAGCTGTCGCAGTGTGTGCCATGGTACTAATGCGCACATACTATCCGATCAACACATAAAGTGGAGTGCAGATCTGCAATTAAATTTTCACTACTGTTATCACATTACGCCTCTACAGTACAAGGTCAACTTGCGGATACAACTGTAGTCCTGAAATTGTCAGAATTCAGCGTGTGATAATCACATCGCCTGGCCGTTTGAATTATTAGCACAGCGCTGTGTGAACGGTCAATGTGTCAATATGTCAGTGTGTCAACCCAACGGGATGGGCAAGCCGTTTGTGATTGTACAGTAACAGGACTGTACTAGTGTACTTTCAACAGTACTTTACTTCCAACAGAAACGTAACCCAGCGTACGGACTTGATACAACCAACTGTAGCACGCGTTTTAGAGCCGGACATTGCAGATCAGTTGGACTCCGATCGTGTTGTGCCAAGCTGCATACAGCGAATGCAAGGTGAAAGCGTGTACCAACCATGAGGTGCATCAAACTTCCAATAGGTTCGCGAAAAGGAGCTTCCGATGCTGAATTACTTCGCTTATTCATGTCCAAATGCATCTCATCTAAGTGCAAGCGAAGCCCATTTTGAGTGGCATCACTGTTCGCGCGGGTCATTCCGAAGTCCTCCAATATGGTGGCTGCGTATTTCGATGTGCTGACGGACAAAGTTCCCGACGAGAACAGGTTATGCTAGAATGAAAGGAAAAAAAGAATGAAGCGGAATGCTGAAAACGAAAGCTAAACGAAAGTGATGCCAAGTCTGCCTGGTTTCTAATTTGAGATACAGCACATCAAAGGCTTACATAGTGCTCAGTTGCCCGTTGCCATCACGACTACAACAGTCATAATGTGTGCCATGCTACTCATGCGCACATACTATCACATGAGCACACAGCCTGTACTGCTTAATCTGCCATTAACTTGTCGCTACCACTATCACATCTTCAGACTACAGTACACTTATAAAGCTGTAGTATTGAAATCATCAATATTCAGCATGTGAGAAGCAAATTGCTTGACAGTTTGAACTTTCACCACACCGGTGTGTGATACGTCCATGTGTCAAACCCCACGTCCGTGGGGGTATGTGAACCTTCGTCTGGAGACAGTGATAGCATTTTAAATCCAAACTTCGAACAGTTCCATTCTCCAAATCTCTCTGAGTTTTGATTCCGAGGGAACTACGAGCCTCATTGAGATTTTTCATGTTACATTTTCGGCTAATTGTCGCTTTCACGTCGTCCAGTTTGTTTTCAGGCTAGCAGGCAATCAGTAGATCATGTACGTACTGAGCGATCATCAGCACTATATCGTTCGACAGGACGATGTACAAGCGTTCATTCCCAGGATTACATGACATCCATGTGCTTAGTCGGAAATAAATTGATGCATGTATGCAAACGTCGACAAGCCTGCTTCAAACAATAAAACTACCTTTACCATCGGTATACATGGTCCTGCTTATCAGGGTACTTGAGGCCTTGTGCCTCTTCCATGTACACCTCTTCATCGAGCGTGCCATTTAGAAAAGTAGTGACAACATCCATCTGATGAAGCAGTAGATTCAGCGGTGTAGCTACGGCCAGCAGCACGCGAGCTGATATCAAAGGTACTACTGGAGCGCACGTCTCAAAGTAGTCGATGCCTTCTACTTGCGAGAATCAACGAGTTACTAACCGAGGTTTGGGTCTTTTGCCTACAGACCCATCTGGCTGTGGCTGATCCTTAGTGTGGTATACCCATCGACAAGTAAGAACCTTGCGGTCGTCCCGTCGCGGGCCTACATGCCAGGTGCCGTGCTGAATGAGGGAGTCAAACTCTACTTGCATAGCTTCCTGCCATTCTGTGGCGCTGTCGCAAGTTGCGGCCTACTTGTAGGTGCGAGGATCTGGAGACGCCAATGAGGCCAGCAGTGACATCAGAGCTGACGACTTTGTTGGAAGGAGAGTAGTGTTGAAAGTACACTAGTACAGTCCTAATACTGTACAGTGACGAATGGCTTGCACACCCCGTGCGTTTGACACACAGACGAATTGACATTTCACACATCGCTGCGGTAATAGTTCAAACGGCGAGGCGGTGTAATTATCACATGCTCAATTGGGATGATTCCAGGACTACAGTTGTATCCGCAACTTGAACTTGAACTGTAGCGACAGAATGTGATAGTGGTAGTGAAAAATTAATAGCATATCAGGATTACACTTTACGTACGGATCGGATAGTGTATGCGCATGAGTACCGTGGCACACACTACGACTACTATTACAATGATGGCCACGTGCAACTGGGCACTATATAAACCCTTTATGGGCTGTGGGTCGAAGCAAAAACCAGCTGGACTTGGCAGCACTTTTCCTTTCCCGTCCTGGGCAGCGCCGTTTCTACTTTCTTTCTGTTCTTCCCCGCAACGAAACCTTGTCTTGCACAGCTTATGAGGCCCAGAGTTCCATCTGTACCTCGATCTTTTCCCGTTCTGCTAACCGTTTCTTTTCCATCTCGCTGCCACTGTCTCCGAAGTTTCATGTCCGTGTCGAACTTTTCGCATTTAGTTTGCTTCATTCCACCTCGTTGGTGTTCAGTTGTGCTGTACTAATATGTTTCATTCACTCAACCTCGTTCGTGTCGAGTTTTGCCGTGCGGACAAGACTCTTTCACTCGATTTCGTTGGTATTGAGTTGCACCGTCGTGTGCGGATCATCCACCGTTCCATGTCCTTCGTCCCAGGTTGTGCTGCAAATGTGTGAGATTGCGGACCACGTTGACCGTCTCCGTTAAGGGTTAATAATTTGCGAAACTGGCACCTGCGGGCTGGATTTCCAGGTACCCATATCACGTGTGGGTAGGATAGCCACGTGTTGTTGTGACGTCTGTGTGGGTGTGCAGTGTCTGCACCGGCTGCCCCGGACTTGCCTGGTGACGGAAGTCTAGCGACTTGAACCAACGCGACGCCTCCGATTGACCGTGCCTCGTTGTGAGACCTTTTCAGGCAACACAGGTTGTGTGCGAAGTGCTTAGTGAACGGAGAGTCGTGACGTTGGTGCTCAATACCGGCAGGTGACAGACAGTTCAGGGATATGTAAGAGTTTTGTCCGGATCCGAAACGTAGACGTACTTTTTTTTAAACCTTTGGTATTGTGCTCCGGAAGTCGGAGTTCTTGCGAGCTACTGACGTTTGTGCTCGTATAGCATGCCGTGCGTTTTTGTCCGCAAGAGTCTAGCTGGGATCAACTGGTGAACGCTGCTTCGACAGATAGTATCCTCCTTCGGACTACTCGCACTACCAAGAAGTACCACTGTTGTGATTGACGCACACAGTGGCAGGAATCTGAATAGGTTCGTCACCCAGAGAGTCCTACCAGGGGCCAGGGCTTCGACCCTCACTGATTGCGCACGGGATATTAGTATGTGGGATCGCTACATTGATCTCTGATTTCCGGAGCGTGAGGCCATGTGTTGCCGAAATCGCCTCTCACCGTGGTAGTCTAACTGGGGACGCGAGAAGTAGACCTCTACAAAAAGTTAAATAACATTTCCTCTCCTGTCAACATCCTAGTCCAACTTGTGCCTTCGTCGCCACCACCCGTCAGAATCTATATTCTGCATAGTGTTAGTTGCGATGGATAGCTCTGGAGCCTCCAAAATCGAGAAGCTCAGAGGCAATAACTTCCATGTTTGGAAGCAGAGAGTCGAGGTTGTGCTTGGATTTCGCGAGTTCGATGATGTTATTTCTGAGAAGCCGCCGACTGGGCCAGAAAAACACTCGAATCGGAAACGACGTGACGAAAACGCAAGAGCGGTGATCGGTGCTAGTCTGGGTGACGAGCACCTCGAGCACGTGCGTGGAGTACAGAGTGCGGCTAAGATGTGGAAAGCTATCTTGAATGTGTTTCAACGTGTCACTCCGCGTAGCAAAACTAAACCTCAAAGCAGTTCAACAACTTAGGCCAGCGGGGTAAAAGAGAAAGAAGGGCAAAGGATGCGGCGTTGAAAAAGAGGAAGGTTGGCTGCATGCTGCCAGTTTCTACCCTGAGTTGCTCAACAGACTCTCCTTAAATGCAACTCTAGGCTGCTACTCGGACCGATCAACTCACTTTACCAACTCCATACAATCACCCGTACAAAATTACCCATCACACGCTTAGATCAACCATTCTATCCATATCACTTGTGCATTCGTGTGTATACGCCCTAAACACTATCATTGCACAGCCTCACTCATCTCGGGGTCAGCCTGGACGCACTTCGACCAACACCGTCCATCACAGTAAGGCTGACTGCAGTTTGAGTCACATGACAGAACAATCAGTAGGACGAAGTAAGGCTGGTTGCACCTCGACTCACAAGACGGAAACAATCAGTGCCACGCAGTAAAGCCGCGTGAACTTCCACTCACAGGACCAGGCTATCAGTATCAAAAAGTAAGGCTGAATGCATTTTCACTCACGAGACAAGAAAATCAATATCACGCAGTAAGGCTGGATGCACTTCGACTTACACGACAGAACAATCGGTCCCGCGTAGTAAGGCTGGATGCGCTTTGACTCACGAGACATGACAATCAGTTCGGAACAGTAAGGCTTGAAGCACCTCGTGTCTGCTGACGTGGCCACATCATGACTTGTTCGCATGTCCTTGTACGCGCAGAAGAGGCAGGTGTCCACGCTCTACTTGTAATGTGCCGTAGCCCGTGCCGCCCATACATTACAGGCACATGTTGTACACTGTACAGCACATGATTACATGCTTACTGTCGTGTGAGCACAGTATATAGCACAGCTGTTCCTATACCACCGCCACATTGACACTTGTACGCGCCCGACCGAACTGCCCACCGTTTGTAGGCGTATAAGCGAATACATTTGCAGTATGGAACGCTTACTTTGTAGAGATACGGCCCAAGTTGCGCTTGGCACAAATTGTGGAAAAGTGTAGTACTTTGGGGACCGTCGAAAACGTCAATACCGTCTAGGACATTTTTATTTTTGGCGCCAAATCATGCCTTCCAGACCGTCTACCTCGTGTGTGATCGTCATGCCAACAGGCATCACTTTTCTTTTAATTTCTTTTTCAGCATACCACTTCCTTCTTGTTGTCTCACTCTATCATAACCTGCTCTCATCAACTGACGAGACTAGGTTAGGTTAGAGTGAAAGAGAGAAACGAAGAAGGAAGCGGAATGCTGAACAAGAAAGTAAAAGGAAAGTGATGCGAAGTCTAGCTGGTTTTTACTGTGAGTCACAGCCCATCAGGGGCATATATAGTGCCCAGTTGCACGTCGCCATCATTACAACAGCAGTCGCAGTATATGGCATGCTCCTCATGCGCACACACTATCAGATGAGCACACAAAACTGTAATGCTTAATCTGCAATTAAATTCTCGCTACTACTATCACATTCTCGGCCTACAGTATATATTCAAACTCGAGTACAGCTGTAGTGCTGAAATGATCCCCATTCAGCATGTGATAATCACAATACTTGACCGTTTGAACTATCAACACAACGCCGTGTGATACGTTCATGTGTCAAACGCCTCGTTCCTCGGGATGTGAAGCCCTCTTCGAGACAGTGAAAGCATTGTCATTCCATACCTCCAACACTCCCCCCCCGTCACTGGCTTGTAACGGCCGACACCAAACTTCCCGATCAGGGTTCCTAACTTGACACGTCCCACCGCCTTTGTCAGAGCATCCGTAGCCATCTCCGTAGTAGGACAGTACACCAACGCACTCTCCTTTCCTATATCGCTTGTCGCATAAAGTGATAACGGATATCGATGCGCTTGATACGACGGTTAATACCGCCATTCCTTGCCAGGTTCATTGCTCTTCGGTTATCCGCACGGATAAGAAGCGGGATCCGACCAAGCGGGGTTCCGAGTGGAAGACTGGGCACTAGTCGCCGTAAGCAAATAGCCTCTTTCGTCCCCTTGCATAGACCAACATACTCAGCCTCCGTTGACGACGTGGCCACAATTTTCTGTTTGCGTGACGGTCAGCTAACCGCTGCACCGCCTATCATGATCACAAATGCACTAGTGGATTTCCGAGTTCTCTTTTCACCTGCTCAATCTGCGTCCACGTACCCGACTGGCTCGACCTGGGCATCTCAGTAGAAACGCAACCCAGTTTCCGTAGTCGACGGAACATAGCGTAGGACGCACTTGGTTGCCTGCCAAGGCAGTCCAGTTGGATTTTGAACCCTCTGAGCTAACCTGCACACAGCACACGAAAGGTCATGGCGTGAACCAACGATCTAGTACATCAACCTGCCAATGGTTTCCCGATAAGGTTCGTTGGGCGCAGGTGGACTCTGCTTATCGTCCAAATGACGATCACACACGAGGTAGACGGTCTGGAAGGTATGATTTGGCGCCAAAAATAAAATTGTCGTAGATGATGGTGGCCTTTTGGAAGGTCCCCAAGCTACTGACTTTGCGACAATTTGTGCCAAGTGGAACTTGGCCCGTATCTCTACATAGTAAGCAATCAATACTGCAAATGTATTCGCTTATACACCTACAAACGGTGGGTAGTTTGGTCGGGCGCGTACAAGTTTCAACGTTTCGGTGGTATAGGAATAGCTGCGCTATATACTGTACTCACACGACAGTAAGCATTTAGTCATGTGCTCTGCAGTATACACTATGTGCCTGTATTGCTTAGGCGGCCCGGCTACGGCACAGTACAAGTATAGCACTGACAGCTGTCTCTTATGCGCGTACATGGACATGCGAACAAGTCATGCTGTGGCGACGTCGGCAGACGCAAAGAGCTTCAAGCCTTACGTTTCCGAAGTGATTGTCATGTCTCGTGAGTCAAAGCGCATCCAGCCTTACTATACGAGACTGATTGTTTTGTCGTATGAGTAGAAGTGCATGCAGTCTTACTCCGTGATATTGATTTTCTTGTCTCGTGAATTGAAAGTGCATGGAGCCTTACTCCTTGATACTGATAGTCTGGTCCTGTGAGTCAATTGCGTACAGCCTTACTGCGTGGCACTGATTGTTTTCGTCTTGTGAGTCAAGGTGCAACCAGCCTTACTCCGTCATACTAATTGTGTTTTCCTATGACTCAAAGTGCATGCCGACTTACTATGATGTACTGTGTAGGTCGAAGTGCGTCCAGGCTGACACTGAGATTAGTACGGCTGTGGAATGGTAGTGTTTAGGGCGGATACACTGGAATGCACAAGTGATATAGATAGAACCGTTGATCTAAGCGTGTGATGGGTAATTCTGTACGGGTGATTGTAGAGAGTTGGTGAAGTGAGTATAGCGTTCGGAGTAGTAGTCTAGAGTCGCAGATAAGGAGAGCCTCTTGAGCCACTCAGAGTAAAGACCGGCAATACACAGCCAATCTTCTTCATGTTCATCGTCGCAGCCTTTGCCCTTCTTTTTCTCCTACCGCGCTGACCTACTTTTACTATGTTATGGGCCCAGTTCCTCGTTATCCTGCGTAATCCCTTCTTCGTTTCAACTTAGTTTCGCATCCCTCTGCGTTTACCGTCCTTTCACGCCGTCGTTTCCTGTCGTTCGCTGTCGTTTGCTGTCGTTTCCGGGCGGTTGTGGTCGTTTTTTGCTTTCCCTGGTTGTTCTGCCGTCGTCTGCCGTCCTATTCTGTCCTTGGTTGTCTCAGGCTGTCGTATTCCGTCGTTTGCTATTGGGTGTCGTCGTCTCCCGTTGTGTGCCGTCTTGAGGTGTGCTTTGCTGTCTGTTTTTTCCTCATTGCTCGGTGCTCGGTGCTGCGTTTTCGTTGCTTTGGGGTTTATGTTGTCACTGTTTGAAAAGTTGGTCGTTTAGTTGTCGCTTGTTTTGCGGTCTTTCTCGGTGTAAGTTGGTGTCTATTGGTGGTTTCTTGGTTCTGTTGGTTTGTGTCGGTCGTTGCTTTCATGGCGAGTATGTTTTGACTCGGAATTCCATTTCTCACATATCTAGATGATACTGTTTGCACGTTGTGATGGTTCTTAAGAACACTAATTCCAAAACTTGATACTGACAATTTACTTCTGTTCTTTTAAATACCTGTCCTGCGGGGTTGTGCCAGACCTGGCATTAGTTGCAGCGTGCTCTGCGCGTGGGGGTTTAGTGCGCATACCGCCTATTCCTCTGTCACAGGCAGTGACAGTTGAGCTCTTCGAGCCAAAAGATATGACACCTCGGTTGGCACTTCCGTCTGCGTCGTCTAGCGAGCTACCTCGCATTCCTCGTCTACCACGTCCGGCCCCAGTAAAGCGCACTGTCCAACGCCTTTCTAAAAAGGAAGCGGCGGTTCTTGTGGACAAAGTTGCGAAGCGTGAGTGGAAATAGAACCGAAAGGTTTGCCGGCGGAGTATGCGATTCTGCAAGCTTTGCAACGTAAGTTGTAACGTCTCCAAAACGTTCTACGACCACGTGCACTCGCGCTCGCAAGTGATTCGATCTGAGAATCGTCGAAGCACTCCGCGTTGCATTCCTGGCGACCGCGTTCTCAAGTCTCAGCACCATCTGCAGTGACACCAGAACGGGTCTGCACATTTGAGCGCAGTTTGCAGACGGAGCAGTTAGTTGTCTACATCAAAACAAACTTTGATTTCAAAAGTTTTGAGCTGTTTGAACTTCCATATTTAGAAAGGAAAGACGAGAAATTTGCCAGGGGGCAACTACCAAAGTCGGGCCAAAACAGCAGATTTCTGATACGAGCAAGCTTGCCACTGTGTCAACTATCGGTTGACCGCTTGGGAGCTCTGAACAGACTATCTTGTATAGTCAATTTACTGGTTGTTCACGCGCTATGGACTGTTGGAATTGAAATACGGGTTCCTATTCGCTCAGTGTCACCCAATGGTGCAGCGCATCAGCTCAGTGGTTTGGGCCACTACTTTATGATCTCAAACATGGTCGACCAGGGAGGTGGGTCTGCGCGGACGGAGAAGGTCAACAACTCCAATTTCTACGTGTGGAAGCAGAACATACTGCTGCTGCTGGCTCTTCGTGCCGTCGATCACGTCATCACCGATGATGCCGGACCCGACTCAATCGGTGTCGATGAGTGTAAAATGTGGGCGAGGGGCGATAGTAAAGCCAAAGCTCTGATAGAACTATCATTATCAGATGAGCACCTCGAACATGTCCGCGATGCGCATGTAGCCAGAGATATGTGAAAGGCCATCATGAACGTGTTTGAGCGACACACTCTACTCAACAAGCTTGCGGCTTGGCGCGAGTTCTGCACTGTGTCCATGGGAATTGGCAAGAAAGTGCTGATGTACATCAACCGCGTCAAGCAGTTTGCAGCACGTCTCAAGTCAATGGACGTGGCCATTGACGACAAAGAGGTGGCAATGGCCGTTCTAAACGGTTTGCCCACTCGATTGGAAAGCTTGATTGTGGCACTTGATGCGCTCGGCAACGAACTCAAGACTTTCACGTTAGAGTTTTTAAAGAGCGGACTGCTGCACGAAGAACAGCGCGCCAACATGAAAAGCGAGTCCGCAACCAGATCGCGCTCGCCTGCACTGTTCAATCAAGCTGTTCCTCGTCGATAGCTGCCTCCACTGCGGTGTTCAGTTTGCAGATACTCGGGTCACTAGGCCATCAAGCGTTGTGGCAAGGATGTGAGCGGTCGTCGTCCTGCCCCTCCAGCCGAGTATCGTCCGTGTGACAAGCACAGGTGATGTTAGAGTGAAGGGAAAGAACGAAGAAGGAAGCGGAATGCTGAACAAGAAAGTAAAAGGAAAGTGATGCCAAGTCTGGCTGGGTTTTACTTTGAGTCACAGCCCATCAAGGGCTTATATAGTGCCCAGTTGCACGTCGCCATCACTACAACAGCAGTCGC
>JAUKWC010034612.1:0-57457 GCA_032356245.1 Endocladia muricata
TGGGCATCGGAATTGGTTTCCGGAGGGGGGGGGGCGGGAGAAAGAGACTGAGAGAGATTTGAAAGAGGGAGGGGGTGGTGGGGTGGGGGAGATGTACGATGTGGACGCTGGGGGATTGGGTGTGTGTGATCATCGAAGGGGGTTTTGAGTGCGAAAGGAATAGCATCGGGGGATATATAAATAGAATAGAAATTTGGTGGGTGTTTCTTGAAAGAGGAGATGAAACTGGGTATGAATTGAGAGCTGTGTGTGTGTGTGGGGTTGGAGCCAATGAGTTGGTGGGCGGCATGGTTGCACTCCCAACGTCAGTCGAAACCCCCTGGTGTTTGTTGTATTCAGGTAATCCGTGGGGGAAAACCCGACTGTGTGCATGAGGTTTGCCCATAGCACGCTTTTCGCTGATATTGCTAATCTCTAATCTCTCTTCTGCTTTTGTCTCCTACGCGCGCGTCGCCAGTTGGACAAGTGTTGCGATGCAAACTCCTGTGCGGTTAGGGGGTGGGTGGCCTTTATGCGCTAGCATCGCAAAGATCATTGCGTTCAGATTCAGCTGTTTGTCTGCTGCCTTTGAAATCTTACGGGCAAAGATACGTGTGCAGATTTTTCGGTCGTTGTCCAGTGCTACCCCGATCCTCTACAGTTTTCTGCAAAAGGGGGTTTACATTCCGGACTGCCTGGCAGAACACGACCCGAATGATGCCACCCTGAAAACAGGATTGATTCCATGCTCTTGCAGGTCAAGGCATGTTCATCCTTCCACTGTTGCGAATGTTCCCACCTCAGCAGGACAAACACATTCTCACCCGCTAAGGATGAGCAATAGATATAAGGTGGCAGTTTGCAGCAAAGTGCACGGCTGTATGCGTTTCATGGTTTGTGTAGACAGTCCATTTCATTTTTTGTTGTCACTCTGCGCATGTTTGTTCAGACACGACATGTGCCCCTATCTAATATAAATCGTTTTGTACAGGTGATGAAGGTGTAGAGATAACCATTGAAGAAAGCGATGTCGGAAACAACCAATGTTCATAGGTACCACTGTCTAGCTTTGGATTAGAGTACAATATCACCGTTGCTTTCTGGCCCAAAGATTCGACGCCGTGCACCACCACATCTTCCAGTCAGCACCTCTCTACACTACACCTTGTCCACTACATAAAGGCATAGTAATAAACATTCGTGTCTTGACGTTTACTTGGAGTAGTCACTGTATTGACGATATTGCTTGGTGGAATAGGCTTGTATGTTGTGAAGCACGATAGACAGCTCGAACGTCCGGCAGTCCACGCCATAACGACACCGAGTACATACAGTATGCTCCTCTTTGCAGTGACTATCTCGCCAACGAGAGCATTGACAGAGCACGCGCTACCTTTTACTGGATCGAACGAGGGATCGCGAGTGTTTAGACAAACTGCTGGGTCTGTGCATAAGGTTTGCAGGATTTTGCCAATCCCGTTGTGTATCTTGACCTGGTGCTTGCGGACTGCGGGCAATCTCTTCTTTTTTTTCTTTTTTTTTCGGGTTTCAAAAAACGTTTACGAAAATCATTCCGTGCAGCAAGGCGCACGCACCTCCCTCGTGCATCCAAGATACGGCAGCGCGTTGCGCGACCGAGCAGTGCCGCACCATACTAGAGGAATAGTTGCTTTCTGAACAGTCCCAGGGGCTCTTATTGCAAGAGTTGCAGACTACCCTCTTCGCCTTCAGTTCCCGCAACTAGCCTGTAATAACCAATCGCAAACCCGAACAATTCTTCCGGCCACAGAGAGGGTCACTCCAACAGCACGTTTCCCATCAAACATCCGAGCAGATCCAATGCATGCCTTGATAGGATTCTGAGTCCGGCAGCGGCAATCTCAGACAGCTGCCTCAGAGATGGATTCTATAGGTTTTGCATATTTCGGAAGCGTACCCCTACGCCACAGGTTTCTCGCAAGAGAACAACGACTACATCGTCCAAAGAGCGTTTGCTCAAGGATCATTAGTCACAAGCTGGCTGCTCGTGGAACAAGAACACATCCCGCCATGAGCGCAAAACGTCAGCTGCCCACCGAAATACCACAAAGTCTCCAGTCCTTGCGCGTACTTGGACTCGGCATGGCTGGTATTGATATTCTTGCCCGAGTTGACAAATTTCCGCAGCCGGAGGAAAAGATACGCACATCGTCGACATCTGTTTTTGGCGGAGGTAATACTGCCAACACGCTTACTGCGGTGCGTCGACTGGGAATCGCTTGCTCTCTAATCACACAACTGGGTGAAGATGTTTATGGACGGGCTGCGTTGCAAGAGCTGCAGGATGACGGGGTTGACACGTCCTTCACGCTGTCCAAAACGGGCATCAACACGTCCTTTACATACGTCATCGTTGATACGAGCAGCGGAACAAGGACTTGCATTGCAACACCAAGCAATGAGGATCTTTCCCCCACTGAGATTACCGAGCAGATGCTCGATAGCATTTCACTACTCGTTCTCGACGGCCGTCACACACTTGCAGCTCTCCAACTAGCAAAGTATGCTCGACGGAAAGGCGTCCCAATCTTGATCGATGTTGAAAGAGACCGACCTTTCATACGTCACTTGCTCCCATACGCCGACTACATCGTCACAAATAGCCAGTATCCCTGCGTCTTCGCTCCCAACTCTTTCGGACAAGTCGATGCTATGCAGACCCTGTTGAAGGAGTGCAATGCCGAATTTGTTATTTCAACACTCGGTGAACTCGGAAGTTTGATGGTGCAGAAAGCAAAACCCAGAAAACAGAGCCAGAACTTTGACGTGAGAGTAGAAAGTACGGTGGTGAAGGATCAACGAACTTCAAACACATACGAGGTGTTGAAATGTCCCGCATCGCGAGTCGAAAATATTGTCGATACTACCGGGGCCGGGGATGCGTTCATCGGTGGCGTTGTGTACGCGCTTGTCACTCAGATGCCACACGAACAGATGCTGTGTCTTGCTTCGCGTGTGGCGGGAGCAAAAATTGGTGGCGTTGGGTCACGAAGCGCCCTTCCAAGACGAGAGGATATTCAGCAAAAGCTTCTAGCGAGCTTCCTTAATTCTTGATCGAAGTGCTGACATCATCTCTGCTGCTTGCGGCGACACTGATTCGAGTCTTATCGCAGCTGTGGATTCTCCAGCGCTCGGTAGATTCAAAATTCTGCGATCTCTGGTGACCGGGCATCACTTGAAGCTGTGCAGCTAAACACTGCAAGCCTGAGTGAAGCCAGTATGACCCATACCTAGAAAATGGATGGAAACCAGAGCAGTCACCTTCCGCTCATTTACCGACCAAACAAAGTCGCATGTGCACCCTAGTTGAACAAATCTGTGTGCATTATTTAACACTTTCATAACAACGAAGACTTTTGGTTATTCCATGTGCGATGTGCCGTCAGTACCCGCCCCATCGCGGCTCACCACACGATGTATTTGTCCACTGCCGGGACTTCTAGAAGCATTAAAGGCGTTCCTCAACGGCCGATTCAAAGTATCTACATCAAGCGATGGCGCACTGTCTTCACTAATGCTTTGGGCGACAGCTCCATCACTCTGGAATGCTTGTGAACACGTTCGTTTAACAGATTTAGACGGAGAGTTGTCCGATGTCCGTGTTCCCATAAACTCATCTTCGGGCGGTTCATCAAATGCTCCATCTAGTACATCGCGTAACGCCTGCAGCGCTTTCGCTGTTTCTTCATCCCTCCGAACCTCAGCTGCTGGAGTGAGGACCTGAATTATTCTGGCGATATGATTTCTCCTTTTTCGCACACTGTCACCTGCTACCTTTTTAAATAAAATTGTTGGTTCTTGGACCTCTGGGGGATCGTCGGGTGACGGCGGTGGGAGTGCTTGCTTCTGCCGGCATTTTGGTGGGAGAGTTCTCGCCGGGCGAAGTACGGGTGGGCTTAACGGGGCCGGCATACTTTGAAGTTGCTGTGAAGTAGATTTGGAAGACGCGGGAATACGTGTGTAACTGATAAGCGGGCCTGGGATGTCGAGAAACTTGAGGCGAAGCTTGTGTGGGAGCGTAGGACGTCGATCGACGTCATTCAGCACTTTCCTCATGGTGGCCACCTCAGTAGCCCTCCTATGGAATACATACTTGCGATCGCGTGTACAATTTGGGCAGTGCCACTCACCTTTTGGGACATCGCGAAGCACAGGGACGAGACAGGTCATATGGAACCCTCGATCACAGTCGTCACAGAGCAAAAGCTGCTCGCCCGACTTTTGGCCCATGCACGTGCGGCAGCGACCATAGAGCTCGTCATGGCGCTCATGTTCTGAGGTCTTCATAGCCTTCCCGCGGTGGTCGCTAACGGAAGCGAATGGAACCTGAGACATGCTCGTGTAGGTTTCAATCACAAAGCCATCAATGAGGAATGTTGCGGGCATGTTAACATGTGGCGGCGGCGTTGGCGCCGCGGCCATAGAGTGTAGACGAATTGTCAAGAAGTCATGAGCTCGAAACCCGAGGGCAGGAAACTTGTGTTCGCTGGTCACGGAGCAAGAAAGATGTGGCAACTTTTGTACAACGTCCAGAGCAAAGAAGCTTTCGGCGTGGAGTGCATGAGGGGGGGACAGCAAAAGGAATTCTGTGAAACGGGCGGGAGCCAGTATTAGTGTACAGGAGCGAGCAAGAGCGGTGCTCGCTGAGAAGCGTTATTTTGGGGTGTTGTTGAAGGATGGACGGGATAGCGCGACACGACTGCTTCGTATGACGCATCTGCGCATGACGGTCATCTCTTGTTTTGTTGACTGCGCGCTCTGCAGTCGGCAAGCACTGACCATCTGCTTTTTGTCCTTTCGTCATACTCGTGTTTGTAGGTTACGGACATCAGTAGGTTATCCCCGCAGGGGCGCCCGGAGGTCCACTCATACACCCTTAATCTTTCATTTCTTGGCCCAAACCTTGGACCGACATGTCCCTTGGTCCATCTCAAGAACATCTCTTCCTCGACAGTTGGCTATTTTCTATAGGTCCAAGTTGAACTAATGGTGTAGTGCCAAGTGCACTACACAACTAGGGCGATGGACAGCGATGGGCCAATTTCTCCAGATTGATCCGCTTGTGTGTAACGCAAAGCGCCTGAAGCTCATTTATTATACATGTCTTCGCACTGATCGTTCTGCACGCCTCTCGCTTCGTCCTCCGCGCTGCGCGCTTGCCGTGATCGACTGTCCCGCCGTCGCCTTGACGTTACCTTTCATCTACACTGACTAGTATTCTACCCCGTACTTTCGCGCTACCTCAAGTCATTTATCTTTCAAGGCGGTTCCCCTTCAATTAGGATTCGGTCGCTACTACATTGTGGAACGGCTCGTGTGTCTATCTACCTGTTCGGTCGTTTGTGGAGTTGCTACCGGTAGAGTGAGGCGCTTTCTCTCTTGCTTGCTTTTCTGTACCCGCTTAATCTCGCCCCCGTGCTATCACTCTTTATTCGAAAGAAACCTCCGCTCTTTGTCGAGGATCTGGTTCTCTTTGTCGACTCGCAAATCGAAAGTTGAGCCATGACACCCACTATTGATGACCTTAAACAAAAGGCTAATGTCGCTTTCAAGGCAAACAAGTATACTGAGGCCGAGCAGCTTTACTCCAATGCCATCTCACTTGCAAACTCTACAGGCGCTGACGATAAGGTCCAAGCCGTCTTACTGGGGAATCGTTCTTACGCGCGGCTGAAGCTTGAGCAGTATGGCTTTGCGATCAATGATGCCACCGAGGCTTTGGAGAGAGATCCACGGTATGTAAAAGCATATTATCGCAGAGGAAGCGCACATTTTGCACTTAGCAAATACAAAGAGGCGAAGAAAGATTACTCGCTTCTCATGAAGCTTTTGCCTGGCGACAAAGATTCGGGGCTAAAGTTGAAAGAATGCGAAAAGAGAATTCGCGAGTTAGCGTTTGCGAGAGCAATTGAGAGTGATACGTTTCGTACTAAGGTTAGTGACACAATCGATCCAGAAAACATGAGCGTGGAGGACTCGTACACCGGACCACGGATACAGGATGACGGCGTTGTTACCATTGAATTTATCAACGAGATGCTCGATGCGTTTCGAAAACAACAGTCGCTCCATGTCAAGTATGCTGTCAAGATCATACTCTCCGCGAAGAAGATTATGGATACGCTACCGAATATTGTTGAAGTGCCAGTACGGGCAGGAGAGAAGATCACTGTTTGCGGAGATGTGCACGGACAATATTATGATCTTGCCAATGCCATATTCAAAGAGAACGGAATGCCATCTACTTCAAATCCATATGTGTTCAATGGTGATTTTGTGGACAGAGGTTCATTTAGTGTTGAGGTGATTCTGACATTATTGGCTATCAAGGTATGGTGTCCGGAAGCGATCCATCTCACCAGGGGGAATCACGAGTCCCAGAACATGAATCGCATTTACGGCTTTGAGGGCGAGGTCCATGCGAAGTACACGGATGTCATTTTCTCACTTTTCACAGAGTTGTTCCAAAGCTTGCCACTAGCTTACATTCTCGACGGTTCGAGCGAACCAAACGGCCGCCGAGCATTCATCGTTCACGGTGGGCTATTTTCTAAAGATGGCGTCACTCTCGCGGAGATCAATGCCCTGAATCGAAACTGCGAACCAGACTCGGGATTAATGGCGGAGATGCTATGGAGTGATCCACAGGAAGCTAACGGGTGGGGTCCGTCAAAGCGAGGTATTGGTGTAGCTTTCGGTCCCGATGTGACTCACCGATTTTTGGATAACAACGCATTGGACATCGTCGTCCGCTCCCATGAGATGAAGGATGAGGGATACGAGGTGGCTGCAGACGGCCGTCTAATCACCATTTTCTCCGCACCCAACTACTGTGATCAGATGGGCAACAAGGGTGCCTTTATAAGGTTTGATCACAAGATGGATCCGAATTTTGTACAATTTATGGCAGTACCGGTACGCTCACAATCTTCTTCTGATTCTTTTGACGCGCAGACCAATATTTGTGCTATTCTCGAATCACTGACGTCACTTCTTTTGTTTCATTTGAACCGGGCTACATCTATTTCTCTGTTTGGTCATTGCGCAGCATCCAAAAATCCAACCCATGCAATACGCATCAAAGTTCATGATGGGCATGCAGTAGCATCCCAAGGGCAGGGGCTCCAAAGGAAAGGTTACCCTCATGAAAGCAAGGAGAAATGTGAAGCATAATGTCTACCTGGGTTGTAGTGTGGGGAACAATAACTAAGATGATCTTTTCGGGCACGTAAGTTTTTGATTATAGAAGCTTGTTTATACACTTTTGCTGTGCTTACAGAATCACCATCTCGAAATGGCAACCTCTATATTTGCTGGTGCACGGGAATGGCGCGTCGTTTGTCGGAAAAGTATGAACAGGGGAGTAAGGTTACGACATGAAGTCAGAAGTGGTTTTGGGTCTCAATTTTATTTTCGAGGCGACGGCAATCCAGAATTGGTTCTCCATACCATATTTCGCGAGAGTACAGTACTCTAGCACGGAATACCACGAATTCCCAGTATTTTACAATTTCATTTGAGCCAGCGCAAACAGTGTAAAACCTGGCAGGTCTGACAGATCCCTTGAATTATAGATTATTTGTTGAAGGTGTTGAATTTCCTAAAGGCCACCACATTTGATGTGCAGATTCCTTCTCAGCAAAGAGGGAAAAATGCTCGTAGTAAATACATGTTCGGACGACGAATTCTTGGCGTCTAGTGGGCATTTGGCCACTTATGAGAGGCCTACTTTCAACTCGAAATATTAAATCATAACGAATTTTCACTACTTCATTCTGCGTAGGCGACATCCTGTACAGATGACAGTTCGGACAGAGTAGGGCTGTCCAACTTCATCGACAGCAGAAGCGAAAATTATACCACGTATCGTTACAACCCCCAAATTTTCTAGAACGATGTCTCCCACTTCCGACCCCCACGGCATTATCGGATTGCAAGCTCATGTTTGCGCTCGCCTTGTAACATGGGACCGCAATTGTCGACAGGTTCATGGTGTCGACTAAAAGACCAAGAAAATGTCAAGAAACGTCAGAGACACCAACGTGTCCAAGGTCAAGGGTGAAAATATCATCTATTTCCAGGTTATCTGGGAGCTTGCCGATATTGCCAAGGTCACATCATTGCTATTAACCGATGTAGAGGCAAAAGGGGGTCCAGAAAAGGCCACATACACAAAAGTTCAAGGTGTTCTTCCAACTTTTGGGCAGTCGGCTAGTCTGAAGGGCATTTAATAATTGAACGTCGGTATTTGTCTCGACATACCCATTTGTACAGAAATCCACGACATTGCGAAAAGCATAAGTCAAGATGCATTTGGCTCATTTTTTGATGTCAGCAGAGCAGTGTAGACTATTGCAAAGGTTGCGCTGGATATGAGGGTCGTCATTAATACAGAACCTCGGAAGGTCACTTATTCTATCGGTGTGATTGTATTCAAAGCTCCTACCCTACATGAACGGCTCAATGTAATTAGCACATGCATTTGGTACAATGGAATTGTCGGAAGTGCATAGTTTCATGGATAGACGGAAAATGGAAAACGGGATGACCTGAGAAAGTGAGCAAACGTGAAAGATTAGCCTTGGTGAGGGGCTCGTATTTTGATCAGGAGATGGCTATCCAGTAGTATTTGCACATTGTATTGTCATTGTGCGAGCAGCGACAATCTGATATTCTCTTGTTTTCGAAAACATTCTGCACTACGATGTTTTCGAGCACCCTCTAGCCTACATTGCATGTACTTGACCTATAAGGAGCGCTAGGACTACGGGTGTCGGATAGAATCTGATTGAAGGAGTTTCTGAACGAACTGAATACAACAAGGCTATAAAGGTTGCCTACCTACACTATATATGCATGGATGACAAAGCGTGCAGGTGGAACCGGTAGCACAAGATCTGGGGTTTTTATTGTACACTGCTGTAGAAAACCATTGCTTAAAAGCTCAGAGGCGGATTTCAACTAAAGTTTGTTTGTTATTGCGTCGTTAGCATCACGTTTGTCGTGGGCTGATACTGTGGGTCGATGAGGACTTCCACTAACAATTCGAGAGCAGCCATATCCATGGAGGATCTGTGCTGTTTAGAACAGTCGAGGCGAGTCGTGACACTGGGAGAATCGTCTGTGCTGCTACGTCTTTGCATCAGCAGATATCGGAAATATAGCTCCGGGCTATGTCTCGAGATTCACCGGTGTTGTCGGGATAGCCAGAAAAGTATCGGTTTACAGGAACTCTCGTCTTAAGAATATCGAAAGAGCCATCTAGAAAGTGTTTGAGAACTACTGTGAAATATGCTTTCAGATTGGTACGCACAGTAGTTGTCGTCAAGATGACCTCGGGTTGAAAAACTGGTTGGGGGCCAAATACTGGGCAACAGGAGTCACCGGCCGTCTTCTCGCTATCTCTGTCGATACCGCTCAGAAACCATACTCGGTAAGCTAGAAGAGCAAGGCGTCGATCTGCAGCGCCTCCTACCAGCAGATATCCAATGGACTGACTGCAAAGTGTCTGGAAAAGGCTTCGTATACTCGCAGGAGATCTATATCTGGAGTATGGGGTGACGACGTGGACATTTCGTGATGTTCGGATTGCTTGTGGGCCCGAAAAACTGCAGGCGTCTGGTATTTCCGGAAATGCTTTTTAATTCCAGTTACCAGTGACTATGTTCGGTTTTTTAGAGCACAAAGGACCCGAGATCTTTCTGCTTGGGATCCTTCCGCTACTGCTTGCTTCCGCTATTGCAAAGCTGCCAGAGATCGCTTCAGGTAGCACACTGGGGACGTATAGTACGTATTTTCAGAGATGAACGCAGTCAACAAAGATGTGGAAAACGTTCTAGCAGTTTGAAAAGTGATGTCTAAATATGGTATTGTTAAGCTATCGTTGCCAGTATTTTATTTGTTGTTTCCAGATTTCCGAAACTTACAGAAAAGAGTCTACGAATCGACACTGGTCCACTCATGTCGTACAACTTGTGCAAACTGGTTGTCTCACTATGGACTGACTGTTTTGAAGATATCAGTGTATCTTGTCAGCTGTTGGTGTTGGCTCGTTAATAATATCCTGACAAATGTCTACTTCGGAACCCGGCGAGCGCTCACAAAAAAGTGATTGAAAACGCAAAGGCAATTAATCTGAATTGAGCTCGGGTATGGAAACCTGTCCAAGGGCTCAAAGACCACGAGATTAAATCGTCGCAGTTAGAAATAGAGTCAAAATATTTCTTGTTTGAACTCAAAAGGAGCACAAGGTGGGGAGCTCGGACAGTCATCCATTTACAGCTTATAAAAGATGAATTGTGATATACTAGCTGCAGTCATTGTTGAGACCTCACACGAGACCAAAGTTGACCTCATGTATGGCGAAACTGAGTGTGCGATAGAGAGGAGAAGCTCTGAAGGATACGACGAAGCAAGGGTAATGATATATTCTTGTGATACTGTTTGGCTTTGTTGGGCCTGTCGATGCCTTCGATTGAAATGTTCCAAGAACAACTTCGAATCTCTGGAGTCATCGAATTTTCCTTTTTAGAGCTCTGGCCCATTCACGCGTAAAATCGAACAGTATACAGTGTCTTTGGCAAGGTCACGAGATGGGAATGCAGTGATAAAAGCTCGGCTTACTTCGCTAATCACGAACCATCTGTGCGAGGCGTTCAGAAGAACTGTGAAAGGCTTTACCGACGGATCCATACGCTTGTCGAAGATGTTTTCAGACTGCGCCACAAAGCTTTTCAATCGGACAAGTATTGCAATGCTGTGCGCTGTCAGTAACCGTGTCTCTTCGTTGCAACTGTGTCGGCATTTGAGGTGAGACGATATAGCTTATGAGCGCGGTCGTGTATCTGGCCCCTCTGGTGAGCTTGCATGCTCTCTCTTCTGGTCTCGATAGTGGATAGGCGAATCCGACACACTACGCGTTTCGGGGAACAAAACGATAATGTTGTTCAAATCTTGCAAAATTCTGGGAGCCCCAGAGATAGCAATGCCCAGGCGACGAAAACCTATGTGTGATTGAGAGCATCAATTCTGTGCAAGCAAAGCCGTCAGGGGGCAAGAATTCAGTCGTTCTGCTTGACGTACATGTCGATCAGTTTCACGCAATTTTTTACGCACGTCACACGGCTAGTTGCGTTCGTGTATTTTTCGTTCTCCACCAGTGCTGGTTCGCTCATTTTTCCAATGCTGACCCTCACCTTCGAGACCGATTCTAAACGTATCTGCCCTACGATAGCGTACGCTGAATGTACCAGTTTACAGGTGTAGTTCACCTCCGAAACTTCCCATTTTGTTTGCTGTCGTTTGTGGGAGTCTTCGACATCATCAGAGCTGGTTCCTGAGTGACCAGTTCTTCTTTCCGGCATAAATGCCATGTGTCCTATTCCTGTGATATTCTCCTCCGCATTACGGTCGCGTTAACGGGTTCTCCTGCCGCCTCCTTCGCCAGTAGATTTCCATGTCCCTCTAGCATGTTCATTGAAAGCTCACCCGACGCACCAGTCCCACTTCCTTACCCAGGAATACGCCACTTGGATGTCTTACACCTGCCAAGGTCACCTTCACTAACGCCACGAGAGTGAAAACGTGCTTTTCAAGCTTCCACACATCGGAAAGGTTCCGTTTTCACTCGGGAGACTTCCTATCTTCTTCAGACTCAGTTGCATTTCGACAGGGTCTGCAAGAGACGCGCTCATTACAACCACTACTAGACCGAGAAGAAGACCCTCAGGTTTAGAGAAGTGTGTTCGGCGCCCTTTGCTCTGATGGAATGTCTGACTCTTCTCAGGACGAGAGGAAATCGGGGAAGGCCGAGCCACTGCACAAGTGTCTTGACCGGTGTAGGCAACGATAGCGACGGTCTATCTGTGGGGTGATTGTGGTCGGTTGTAAAGGTGCCATATTCGTGTGCAGAATCTTTCCTACCTTCTCTGATGAATTATAGTTTGGTATTTCGGAACAGATGGCTTTTCTGTACTTATTCTCACTCTCAAAGTGTACGGTCTGGCAAATCCCCTGCGCAAGCTACACGTGTTGCGCTGGTCTCAGTAACTTTGCGGCATTCTGTGGGCGAAATATCTGTTCTCATGCAAAAGAGAGCTTAGCGTGAAGACTGTTGATCGAATATATCGGAAGAAACTCTCCCATCCAAACATCCTGACGACAACAGTACCAAAGTAGTATAGAGTAGCTGAGAGGGCTCGAAAATGTAGGAGAATGCCTTCGGCGTGATTGTCCGGAAAGTGATGGGATGGAAGACGTAGTGCGGAAAATTATTGATTGCCTCGCTTCTGAGACAGAGACCAGAAAGAAGTCATAAGTAGCCGAGCACTACAAAATAGTATCATCCCAAAAGATTTGTCGTCCTCCTGCACAATACGTTATTGGCGTATGTAGTCACTGAAGTTTGTTGTGGGCCCGTACTATTGACCTGTACCTGCAGTGTCGCTAGCGTCATACCCAGATGAAGGTTGCAAAGGGGGGAAAAAGGTGCGATGAGTAGTGATATGCTTCTGTTCAGTGCAGAGAGAGGCGAACGTGAATAATGACTCCATTCCAATCGCAGCAGTTCGTCCGGCCGGGAATGCTGTCGAGTTCGCTTTCCATCAGACTCGTTATTGGTTAGGTCAGCCCTGTCCATATTATCGTCACTGTCATTTGTTAGCGAGGTAAGAGGTGGTCGCCGATATGGTGGCAGAATCTTCCCTCATCTTCGTGACATCCTCGTTGCCATCCCCGGAGGATAGGATCGTGAACAGTAATTCTGTCGATATTGAGTAGTCTCTGGCAAGCGGAGTTACTCTCCACAGCGTTGCCAGAGCGATCACGTCATTAGATTGCGCTCGTATCACTCGCACGCAATGTCCATACCGAGTAGACTGCGCTAGGCTTTGGGCAGAGTTAGCGCTTTATGTGCATTCTTTAACTCGTACCGAGAGAACATCCTTTGACAACTGGCAGTTCGGGACGGGATAACAACAACATTTCTTCTGACGCCGGGAACGCGCAGACATCTGCCTGATATGTCTTCAGCTTTGGAGTGGTATGACGTTTGGGTTATTAATGCAACAGAAGAAAGAAATTCCGGCTTGACTGTTGCACATGGAACGTATATCATACGTAGGAGTCTACTAGGAGCACTATCAAACTGACGGATAAAACGTTCTGTCTCCATCTTCATCCATGAAAAGCTAGTCAAGTAATGTTGTGGTCAATGACGGAGCCTTCGGCAGCAAGTTTGACTCTTGCTATGATTCTTTGCTAATGAAAACCAATCTTTGAGAACTTCGAAGGTTCCGAGGCTGATTTGCTCGAATATATTATGAAATGCTGATTTCGATTTTGAAAAATGTGTCCTCCGAAGAATTCTGCGAGGGGACCTTGTACGTCACATTAAACTACTTCAGGTCATATCGTGCTGATAGAGCAGCCGGGACTAAAGTCTTTGCTCCATTTTTGCAAATTCGCTGCGGCTATCGACGAGAGTCTCCAGGACGGCGGCTCATCGGCATTAGCCAGACGGTTCATGTCTCGACGTCCTACAGCGTCTTCACATATCACTCGTCACTGGGCTCACATCGAAAGTTACGCGTGTTACAGACGTCTTGCTCAAAGTCATGCTCGTCCGTCATAGGTCGGGAAGAATATGTTCTTCCTTGAATGTTTGATAGACTCCTCGAGCACGTGAACTTTTACCCAACTGTACTCATAACACTCGAACAACCGTACGATCAATTACTATGAGATGCTGTTTCGTCGACCGAAAGAACGCGGCGTCTTGCAGGTTAGCGTTAGGATCTAGGCTTGTGTATTAGGACCAATTTGTAAATCCAAACTGCAAACGCAGACTCTTTTGAAAACCGGAGAGCGAAGTCCCACACCACTTCTGGTTGGTAACACGAATGCACTATAGTAAAAGTCATCGGTAGTTAGCTGTGTAGTCTTTTCACAACTCACTGGAGTGTCCTGGGATCAACTGCCCAGATACTCGGAAGAGAACTTTGAACTCGTTTCGACCAACGTACAATCCCAGAGATCACTGACAAGACGATTTCATGTTGACAGATGCTATTGTAGCTGTCAAGCTGGATGTACGTTAGATGGTATTGCTACAGTTTCCTTGAAATAGCGATCTTCGCGCTTTCCAAAGACCAGTGTCGGTGACCGGGCTTCAACCTTTCAGTCTATTTGCCAGTTCGACGAAATATTGCCACAGTCGAGCCTATCAGACAACTCCAACCTCTTCCACCAACATGATCGATTCGAGGCCGGCCAATATAGTCACCAACCTTAACTACGAGCCTTCCGGAGTTAACATCGGCGCAGAATGTACCCAAAGATACATATTCTTGTGCCTATGTCGATAACGCAGTGATCATGCACTCAATCTCAGAAAGCACGTATGGTACTTCTGCAGTTGCGTAATAGAAGCGACTGCAATATTCCTTCTAGTATGGAACCGGGCCTCAATTGGTTGTGGGTGCACGAGCGTGGCAGGTTCGTAGCAGCTTTGTCAGGTCTGACGAACATCACTTTCACGTGACAAAATCAGATGGCGAGAAAGTACGGTAATACTGAACACGCCAGAAGCTGTTTGGAGTCCAGTTAAGCTGCCTGACTTTCAGTCCTGAGATACGTTAAGCAAAAGACACGGAAATGTATCTACCGCTCAGGCTGCACCGTTTTGACTTAATTTGAGCATTACAGATGCCCTGCAGCATCAGAAATGTCGTCCTTTGGTTGTCGCTATTTGCTTGAGCAACCGGTTAGACCGGTTTCATGTCGGATTTGTGCTTTTATTGCTGTATGCAGTCGTAGTGTATGCGATTCTAGCTCGAAGTTACTCGATTGAATTCTGAAGGATTACATCCGCTAGACGATCGGGCGGTGACGGCATACTGCTCATTATTATACTCGAGTGACCACGCCTACTACTAGCTTACAACTACTGTGAAACCTCGCATGTTGGTACAACAAATTGGACTATGCGTAGTCGCCTCGTTCCTCTTTGGTTCGGGTCTCTAGAACCTCGTTTCTTGACTACGTCGTAGTGCAGAAAATAACATAACTCAGGTAGTAGAGTAGATATGTTTACCTGGAAAAGTCGGAAAAGGTCAAGCGTGCCGTTTTAGCGCTCTCTGAAACGATTTTGGCTTTCAAAGCAACTAACCTGCCTGGCTCGAGGAAAAGGAGGCAGATTGCAGGCAGTGTGTTCTAAGAACTAGCCCACTCCGTGCGGTCATATTCGAGGATACGGGTAGAGACGTCTCCAGTTCTGCGCCCTCTAAAATCACGACGCTATTCTTTCTGACGCACGTTGAAGTCAATGCTAATATCGGATTCCGAACTACCAGGCTGGCTTCTCGTTTGCGTACAGTCTGCGGACGTAATTGCGACTCAGCACTCGGACACACTTCACAAAATCCATCGCGCGGTGATGTTTTGCACACGACAGATGCGCGATCCTCACATCTATCATGGTCGCCCAGCTGACATCCAAGTCATTGAACATGGTGTCCGTAAAACCTCTACTTTCTCACGTCGTTGATGGTTCCCAGTACTTTCCTGTCTTGGCGACTAGCCCGAAGCAGTTTCTGCGATCATCCATCGGAAATCGAAAGGTGAGGATATGGATACCTTTGTAGAGCAGGGATACCGTTGGGGCTAGATGTGGGAGGTACCCGTTTCAAATGGTGGGGATCCTTAGTAATACTCGGTGACATTGTTGTGTCTGTTCTCAGAAATGTACCACTGACTAATATGCCCGGTATATCTCAACTGCTAGGCGCTCTGTCGGGCAAACGATGTTGTGGATAAAGTTTGAAGCTTGTTGTTTTCCGATTCGAAAGACAGTCGTAAATGGTGCGAAATTGTTTCTCGTCTGCTGGAACGTTCATTAAACAAGATATGACTTCGAAGGACTGCGTATGTATACTGCTGCGTTATATGCTTATCAAAGTAAGCTAGCTGAAGGAAAGGTCCCTTTTTGTTTGCGGCTGCAGTGCAATTGAAAGTTTTGGAGATTAGCTCGCCCCATCGCTCGAAAGACTTTTTTCCTTGCTCACATTACTTTGCGTACAGGAACGAAATAGTAGCCTAGAAAGCACATCTAAGTGCAGTTGGAATTTGGCGCAAATGAATGCCCGGCGAAGTAGCTCTGTGCTCCTAGAGACCATATGTGTTTCAGTTACTTTTAGATACGCTGGAGAGAATGGAGAAGGGCACATGTCACTACTTCCCTGTCAGTCCATCCAACTGCTGCATAAAACGGTCAGGACTTAGACCAGGAATATTTCGTGGAGTGCATTTCGCCATGATGGAGAGGAACATCTGACGAGGTAGAGCTCGCGATAGCCTAGGGATCGGATGGTTTCTATTAGGGTGAAATCGGGGCAGGCTCAAGACTGTTCCAACTTCTGATCCGAAGCAAGAAAGGCATTTCAAGATATTGGTTGCATTCACGATTGCCCCAAACATGTACTCGACCTCGGGGGCGCTCCCACTTGCTTTGAATGTACAGATGGATGTCGGCAGTCCGATTGAGAGCTTGGTTGCAGGGCCTAGACTGGTACCAGAATCCTGCGTAGAAGCGCGGATCATGCTAGCCTGCCGTTGCAACTTGTATTTACTCGAATTCCACTGCCATCGATACGGCATCTTCGGGCTCGTGTACTGGAAGAAGACGGACACACGTAGCTACAGGTGTGCGTGTACGAGTCGCATATCGTCTCGTAAGGAATTTATGGCAGAAGCGGAAACGTTGACAAAGTTGGGGCTTTGTCACCTAGTCCTGAGTTCGCGATCGGTAGGTGACCTTCTCAGGTACGAATCAACAGCGAGAACGACATTCTGATTGACTATCAATCCCCAGATGAGTGTCGGAATTCTGAAAAGTCTAGTTACGGTGAGTTAGTCTTGCAGGTAGAGCTGGAAGTGGCATACTCGAAAGACACGATCGAAGCCATACAATCCCGTTTCGATTAGGGCGAAAACTTCTCCCACCAGAGCAACCCGCCGTATCAGCTCCATTCAATTCTGCGCACGCCCACCACTCATAGTAGTTGCGCAAAGAAGTGTAAGGCAAGAAATGTACTCGTACCTCATACTGAGTGGTCATTCTACAGAGGCACTTGCCGGCCATTGTCATGAGTAGTGTCTGAATTCGGGTCTAAGGCTCCGGTATTCGTTCTTATCTTGCGACAGTCATCAGCTGAAATCATGTCATTATCACAAACAGCCACGAAACGGAGTCAGAATCCAGTGCAGCTGGGGGTGCCACTACTATAATCCATAGTTGACCTACTTGTGAACCCTTCAAAAGTTAAGAGGTCGGGGAACTTCTTCGGAGCAACCGAGCTGCGGACATTACCGCACATTACAATATCGAGGAGAACGACCTTGAAAGATAAGGGCCGGCTTTGGAAGTGCGCATTACCAACAGCGTAGTGAGTAATAACAAAACCGTCGATAAGTTTTACATCGAGTGGCGGTCAGTTGCGCCAGCAGTCAACTGCCAGCATACGAAATAAAGGTGAATATTAACGAATATCATTTCTTGCAGAGGATGCTTCAGCGGTCTTGGGAGGCACAAACTGAATTGGCGTAGCATGATCGTCTTCACTCAAATACATGAGAATGGCATACCGAAAGGACATTACTTGGCGTGTGGCGCCGCAGGTTTAACCAAACTCAACAACGAGTACCTTCACGCCCGTCGTTTTCAATCAGAAACGTCAAGTATCGGCACAACCCTGGATGCTCGCACGGATACAAGTCGGAGCGGTGAGTCTGGAAGGGCAGATTGGATTTCTTATTCGATCGTCAAGAGGCGGAAGTAGCAGAGGTAGAGGGTATGTTTACACCTTGCAGCGACAACTACGCCTCGTGAGCTCGCATCGAACGTGTGTCGCGGATCCCCAGACGACTAATTTTCTGTGCACTGTCTTCGAGAACTATGGTGAGCAGCACCCTTGGCACTTGCAAAAAGCTGAGGACACACAGCCGACAACTTACGACACCAGTGTAGAGGCTCTCGATGATACCCAGCCCACGAGTAGCTCCTGTTCGTCATGCAGAACACGAATTCTTTCCTGCCGTGTAAAAATACCGACAGACAAGCACAGGATCTGTTTTCAAATGCACGACCGTACGGGGGTTACTGGAGCAAGCTATCCATGTCGAATTTGGCGATATAGGAGTACAGTTACAAATTCCTGCGCGAAGATTGATATCGATGCACACAGCCTCACAACTCCACGACGATCAGCCTGGATACAGGTGCTAGTATAGTGTGGCCAGTAAAGCACTCGATTGGAAAAAGAACAACGAGGGACTGACTTTATATGTTCCCGGGTACCACTCTTGCGGCTATGAGCAAGGTTGTCGGCAGTACGGCCACACATGTATGCGGATTGGCCAGGTATCACAGAGATATGCCCGCTCGTGCTGACTTTCAATCCACTCGCTTCTGAGCAGGACAATACGATCACTCAGTTCATATTCAAAGCTTCCATTCCTTGAATCACGGATGTAAACAGGTTTTACTCAACGTTACACTCGTAGAGAGATATATGTTCTTAGGCAGATCCCATTGCTCGCGGTAGTCTCCCCAGACCAGAGTATTTACTGCTACTTCGTCCTGTTCTCCCACCGCCCCGGTGAGTACTGAGTACGTGTACTGAACTTGCGAAAACGACACCGCGAAGTATCACCACGCGATACCCGTCACATCAATAGATCCAAGTGGTGACGTCTGGGGAACGAGAAAAAGGAATCAGCGCTACCACCACTCGTCTCGTGGAGCAGATGATTCTCCCTGAGATCGGACGGACCATGTCCGTACCTAATTTGACGCGGCTACAACAATTCAAAGAATCGTAACCTGTAGCTGAAGAGGATATATGCGTGTTCTTCTACTTGATCGTGGTTGGCATGAAATAAATTGCCAAGAATTTATTTTCCATTCAAGTAGAAGTAGCATGAGTACTTATAAAATATTACGATTGGGCCAATGATAAGCTAGCTAGGTGCAGGTCATTACAGGTACAGGAGGATGCAGGCCACGATACATACTCCTGCACATGAAGATAACTAGCGTACCCTCACTGATGGCCTCTTCGATGCAGAAGAAAGAACGTGCCAATTGTGCATCGAGCTTAGAAGTCGAACGATCAAATTATACCGCAGCATTAGTGACTACTGTATATCTAGGACTACGCTCACGCTCTGACAGTTCGTATGAGGGACCTGCTCATGACGCAGACCTCTGCACAGGACCTACTTCACAGTGTGGAGGCAGTTGAAAGCCTTCGCTACTGCTAACAGTTGGACTCTTGCGTGAATATGACTGGGCGACTGAGAAACTTCGGCAATGTCACTATGAGTGTCTAGTTCGCACAAAACACTTTTATGGTAGTCGGAGTTGTTGAAATGGAGTAGGTGCGCCCTTCTCCGCATTAGTCATTACGGCCGTCGTATCTGGGATCACCAGCATACAAAGTGTTGCAAGGGCCCTGTCCCCTGTCACTGGGTGTATACGTTCTCGGATTGCCCGAGTTTTCCGAATATCCGGAGGTTGTTGCTGTCAGCACCGCCGAGCGTAATCATTGTGTCTCGTGTCAATATCCAGCTGATCATATTGTCGTCGTTTTATCGTAAAACTCATCGAAGTGTATGGAATCCACCCAGACCTTAGAGCGATAATCGAACTTGTCGGCACAGGACGACGAGCATCCATCTCACTACATGTGTGTCTCTAGACGTGGATGCCGACATTCGTCGGGGGCGGGAACCCGGCATTCTTCCACCCATCCAATGGTTGTTGGAAGGCTTTTGAATGTTGACCTCCATGGCACCCTGAAATGCAGAGGTAGCGAAGAACGCCGATTCTAATTATGCAGGCCGACTCGAAGGAAAAAATATATTTTGACTTTTCATTTCAAGGCAATGTGCGTGTACACAGCTCGTTCTCCACTTCGTAGCATAAAGTTTAGGTAGTATTGCAACCTGCGCAGTACAATGCGGCTGTACTACTGAACAGACATACGTTGGTGGCGCACGATAACCTAAACCCAGGCTCATGCAGATAGCCTTACCCCTGACCGTCGAGACTATCTGTTGTACTCCGGCGATCTGCGCGCGAGATCCCTGACGGCTGCTACGTGCATTATGCTTTATCCAAGGCTCTCGGAAGCTGACGAATATGGGTGGCATACTTCAGCTGCACCAGCTTAGCTACAATTGCACCAAGATCAAACTGTCAGAATCGAAGGGACAAACTATGCGCTGACCTCTACGAAAGTATTCGAAGCTACTCGAAACTCCAATCAGGAACTATTTTGGAAGCCGTATGAGAGGGTATAGATGGGATGGATGCTAGTGGACGGGGTCAGTTCCGTGTGTGCCAAAATAAGACGTTTAATGATATCGAGAGGTGCAAACGTAGTACATCTGTGCATCGCTTCACCTTTGCGGAGTACAGTATCCTCATTGCAACCTTCCAACACCACTTCGCAATGCGCACACGAATCCATATATTCTGCGTCTGTTCATGTACGGTTTGGGGTCGTCAATTTGGCCTCATTGCCGAGGCATATAGTCGATTCGGCGTGGTCTAACAAGGAGCACCGTTTTTCGTGGGCTGGACGACCACGTATCCCTATAAGAACGCGGGGAGAATGAATTATAAAATTGCAATCTATATTTGCTATATCCATGCTATAAGTGACCCACACAGGACAGGTGGCATAGAATCCTTGTCCCAAACAGGTTTGACATGTCTGACAATGAGCCTAGAAACGAAGTTAAGGTTGAGTCGTGCTGACAGAGAAGCCATAAACATGCTTTTGAGGATGTTCGGAAGTATGAGCTATCTGAGATCGGCCGAGTGTCAGTGGTTGCAAGGGATTGCATGTTGCCATGCGCGAATAAATGGGTAGATGGGTGTTGTCCTTCAGAATCGGCTTCGTGTGTCCATCGCGCAGTGTAGAAACCCATGCATTTCTCTCGCCCCTTGTCATTAGAGATATCTCCTTAGTCCGCATACTTATTACCTATCAAACAGCTTTTTCTGGTATAGCGCCTGCAAAATCGCGCACTTTTCTGGGCAGTCATTCTTGGGACTGAGCGCAGGTCTGTTCCGGTCGCTGTGCTTTGTCCCCGTTTGAACTGGTTCCTCTCCGCCCATATAGAAGTTGGGATTGTTTTCTCTCAATGGTATTAAGTGAACTTGTCCTGTACGTATCTCATCCCCTTCAATACCCGTCGGAACGGCTGCTCAATCTTCAAAATCGTCAAAATCGATAGTGGTATGTCAGAGGCTGACCTCATCTGCCTCACCTTTTCCATCGACGTCCCGGTCTGCAATCCCAGCGACATCCGCGTCTTCTGCACCGTCCGACCCACCAGCTGTCGTACTGCTCACAAGAGTAACAGTGGCCATCTCGCTCGCGGAGAGCTGCGATGGCGCTCTCCGTGCGTAAAGCACTTTGTTCAGCCTACCCTTCCCTTTAGGCATTCTGTAGACGTGGGTGCATCTCAACATCTCACCCGTCGTGTGTTCCTGACGTGCAGCGGAAGCATACTTGAGATGATCGTGCCCTAGCGAAGTTCATGACGATGGCCCCACGTTCTTGTCAAGCCTCAACAACCATGCCGCAGAGACCCGATCATTCTCCACTCCATCTCTCACCACACGCGAATAGTCGAACACTGAAAACAGAAAGCTTACTGGACCTTTGACGATGGGAGAGAAGCGTAGCACCTGCGCTTATGATGTCTCCTCGAAGTCACTGTACTGTGCTTGCCGGCTGTTGTCCGTCCTCATAAGCAAAACCAAACTTATAGTCTCAGGTATAAGTGGCTTCTAACCAGACGCCTTCTTCAGACCGTTTTTTGCCCCACCGTAAACCATGCGCAAGTCTGGGCGGGCACGCCACGACGCTCCCGACACCCAGCCCCCACTCAAATCGGAAGCTTTCACTGCCCGGGTCTTTGTCCTCTAGTAGTGGGGCAATCCCCAGCTCCTGCTTTACGTTGTTGGTGCCGTCCTCCCGTCAGCACACAGTCAGATTCGGCCACGTTTCAGTCGGCTACTGTGCTCGTGCATTCTGGAAGTTAGTTGAGCTTGTATTGAACGAAAAAATCTACCGAACCGGGAAATGGTTCCATTTTTCCGTCGACCTTCGTTGCTCGAAGCGTCCGCCGGGAGTACCGCTGTACTCAGCCAAGTTCTGAAGGTACGCATAACCGAAATGGTGGCGCTCAACGCGGAACTTCTCGCAATACGCATATGTGCACCCACGCCCTTTTTCCGGTCTGCTAGGTTCCTTCACAGATCCGTCACAGCCCGGTGGAACTCCCACACCGTAGGATGAAGATCCATACCCTCAAGTTCGCCAAATTACAACTAAGTACTGAGAACGAAGTGAAGGGGATATATGGCTTTAATATGCCTAGTCAGCGGATAAAAGTGCCCTTGGTGTGCAGCTGGCTCATGGATTCGATGTAGCCCGAACGTAGGGTGCAGGTTCTCTTCCGTCACTAGCCGCAATCGGTCTTCGTCCTCGTCTGGCTGCCCCACGTATGCGGGTTTATCACATGTTTCCAGGGTGTGATCGAAAATCGGGGAGTTGTCGGTCAGGTTGACCAGCAAATGGTCTGGATTTTTACTATGACACATCGGCGGGTAACCGTTAATTTGGTCCATGTTCTCCTTGGCTGTCTCACATAGCCGGTCGTCCCCTTCTGCTACATCTCTGTCTTTCCTGGCTCCTCGACCATTTCTTTCGACTGCCCCGCAGTCTTTTTCGTTGCTGTCGTTTTTCCCCAAGTGCCCCGCCACCACAGGTCAAGGTATGGACCGTGAAAGCTTTGCAGCTACCCTCTTCGCCAAAACCGTTTTGTGGCAGCAGGAGCTACTCGAACTATCTGCGGAAGGACTGCATGACGTGAAGAAATTACCGACAAATCGGGAACGAATTGTGTACAGCTACGTCTAGAACGCGTATTAGGTGCTGTTCTCGAGGAAGCCTGGACGGTGGTCTTCCTCACCTCGAAAGTAGAGTCCCCGTTTACCTTCTTTGCTACACGTCTAGCAACGTATTTTGTTCCGCTTATCCATATCTCCGGGATAATCGCACGTTCTTTTCTTTACTGGGTGTATATCATTGAGATAAAGCGCTCCGCCCGAATTTCTGAAGAGCACAAGTTGCGAAACTTCAGTTCCCAAGAATTTCTTAGAACTCAGGTCCTTTTACTTCCGCTTGCCATCGAAACAGTCCTCCACGACCTAGAGAAGTATTTATGCGCACTGGACAAAAGCTTTAGAAAAAAGCTTTCCGACGCATTACAGGTCGGCGACGAATCGGTACGTGAAGCTTGTGAACAGAGCTATTACTTTAAGGCGCTCTAAGGAAAGAGCGGCGTGTTGAAAATGTGTGGGGCGAACCTCGCCAGAGGTCAATCTGACGGAGGCCAGGGCGCTAAGCACTTTTGAGAGGCATACGTATGCGAGGAAGATCCTGACTAGGCGTACGTAGCGGCGGTAGGGAGACAGGCAGGTTGTTGGCAACAGAACGGCCGTCGGCGTGTCTTACCCAGTTCCGTTCTCACTCAACGGTAGCGTTTCGCCAATGTTTTCGATAGACAAGAGATTGGATGAATAGTATGAAGCTCATGAGGGGTTTGGAGACCTACTCATCGACGCCAACAAGTCCGGAGGAGGTTCTTTGCTCGAACAGGCAGGACATGATTTCTGTATTGGCCATCTTCCGTCCATCCTTAGGGCAGAAAGGGCTGACGTGGAGGGGCTCGAGACCCCAGGTTCTCGTTCTGAGTGCCTCCGTCTTGCAAATGGTGTCTTGGCAGAGATGAGGCCTATCCACTGCAGTACACTTGACACCTTCGCGCAAAATTTCATCGCCCTTGATGCTGTCCTCGGTGACATGGCGTCGTGAAGGATCTTCCTACTGTTGGACAATGACTAAACTGACACCGGGGGTTGTAATTATAGCTGCACTGAACCACGGTAGCGTAGTGGTCGCCGATGGTGAGGTCTGTGCTCGCACGAGATACGTGCTATGACTGTATGGTTTGAACCATTCACACATAGACATCGATTGACACGTCATCAATAGTCAAAACGATCCAACTTCAAACCAGCTGGGTTCCCACCTCCAGTTTAACTAGATCGGAATCCCTACCGCCAAAAGTGTTTGGCAGTGGGGGGCGGTCGCGCGAGGGGCGAGTCGGGCTTTCGGCGTCCAGGCGTAGGCGTTTGCGGTGCGACGACTCCCACGTGAACGGTTATTCGTGCGCATATGGCTGGACATCTGCGACTCTCCGAGCATGCTATGCTTGTCGGTACCGCTTTGCATCTGAATATGGCTAGATGGCCGAGTAGATCAAGCTGGGTGTAGATGACGCGATAGTATGTTTTTCCATTTTGTTGGATCGACGGCAGTCGTGAAAAAGGGCGAAGAATGAGAATCCTGAAGGAGGAGTCTCGTAACAGTAAGACGAAGAAGATGAGAGAGAATTAGGGTGCGAGGGAGGGTGCTTCGACGAGGGTAGAGAACGGAAAGAAACATAAATGATCTCTGTAGCGCAAGAGGGGACAGGACGCGAAAGCCTGATCAGATTGAACGTATGTAGTTCGCTTGATCTGGGCTGGCGAACGGAAAGTCGCATATCGGAGCGAGCTTCCGTAATTGAACGTCAAAATCGAAAACAAATTAATGGAAGAGGGAGAGGGAATGTTACTACTGACTAGGGCAGCCATCTGGTCTTGTGGAAATACATGGGTAGATGAATGTACGAATTCGGACCCAAACTTGAATATGGATATGCTTACATAGCTCGAAATGGCGAGACTGTTACCCCTGTCATCAGTAATACCACTCGACTCTAGTCTATGGGAACTTTTACAACCTCTTTCTTGTATTTTAGGGAGCCCGAAATCGAGTCCGTTCGTGGGCACATATTCTTGCGACGGGGGCCAGGTTTTTCCATCACAAGGACGAGCTGTGCCATGCGCGCCGTGACTATTTCCGGCATTGACAATGAGTTTGCAAAGTTTTTTTATTGTACGCTGGTCAGGGAATTTCTAATGCCAACTGACGACCTAGCCTTCTCCCTGTAGATCCAGAAAAGATCCCCCTTGCAAATTCTCACGCGGTGGATGGATCACAAGGATGGTGAGGACACGTAAAGCTTCCTCCGACAACTCCCCAGGACACTCGCCAGACGCCACGTTTCTGTCACGCGCCCTAGAACTACCACTGTTTTAACTCCACTTCTCGGGAGGCGAGGACCAAGCGGTGCTTGGAAACCCCGTCACCCCAAATGGTGCTATTAAGAGGTAGGAGTTACCCTTTGTATCCATCTGATCTAGGCAGGTGCAACGAGCCGTCGTTGGCTGGGCCACCGACCGCTCACTTCACTCGTCGAGCTCACACTGGGAGCGGAACTAGTCTGGTGCCGCTCAGTAAATTCGTTCTCGAACGATTGCACAATCTAATTCTCGATGGTCTCTGGAAGACCAACGAACGTTGTTCCCATATATGTGCTACGCTCGCAAATGTAATGGCACTCAGTTGCAGTAAGCGGCTTGGTCTACTCGGGCCCACCACAATTCTCTCCAGCCAGGCATCGGCTCCCGTTCCCGGGACTGATTTGCCTGAAGTTGGCTTGTACTCGCATGAACTCGACAAGTGCTCTCTTCCTCGTCTAGCACACTTCAAGATGCTCCTCGTGAGCTTTCCGTATATTCTGTTCATAATCGTTGACTGCTTCCCTCAGAACACTGATATATCGCTCTTGCACACTGAACCTGTTGGCCTATTCGGGAGGAATCGTCCCAGGTTCTTCGGTCCATCGGCTCGAAATCACTGCGGGAGGAGCGACGCCAAAATTCCCATCCCTTCTCCTGGAAGGCATGAGCAGAAGCGGAGAGCCAAGCATTCTCGTCCCCAATGCATCGCGGGGGACAACGCGTTACACCGAAAGTCCATCCTACTTTGCGGACGATGTCCGATAGCACAGGGGATGCTTTGCCAGGCGTGTGGACACACGATTCAGGCGCATTGTTGGCCTATGGAGTGAAGCTTTCAGTCCTCGAGGAGCGGTGAGAAGCGTATGAGGATGACCAAACGACAACCTGGCTTCGAGCGCGCCCGTCTGACAGTACTGCTGGTAGAGCAGTACTCTGGGTCGCCAAAGCAGTGGCACTTCCGATCTGTTTGCCTCCCTAAGGAGTCAGAGGTGCCACTGACGTCTTTTGGGACTCCGCGACCCGCTTCGGCCTGCCTCTTGGATGCCCCTGAGGTGCACTAGCCTGGCCGTTTGGAGCAGTCACAGAAATAACCGTACTCGAGGCATCATTGTACTCACCCTAGTGGTCGTGGGTACACCTGCCAGAGCATTGCTATAGAAGTGCCTCTTTCTATCTCCTGGTCTGCGGAGTAGTCAATACAGTGCGGAGAGCTAGAGAGGACAGGACAAATCGAGGCCTCGTGGGAAGTTGAAGTACGAAGACAACGTCGTAGTCGTCGTGGACCGCGTAGTTGAATTCACGAGTTGCACTGAGACTGGGGCTACTTTAAAGTAGTGGACACGCTGGCGATGACTGCACACGTTTCAAGTATCGTAAACATCAATATTTTCGCTTCCAGCACGGAGTGGTGGCCCAGTATTAGGCGATCTAGAGAGAAATGAAAATTGAGACTCGAAATGTTTCAGAAACGGCAGGGGTACGGATGGGCTCATGTTAAAATTCATGAGGACATGGAGGCGTTTTGTCGGGTTCCAATTCACATATGCATATGCCCACTCCTGTGGAAGTGGACAGGGCGTAAGCTGTTTCCTTAGTGCCACCACCCCCGACCCTCATAACGCCACGTACTGTTCCACATTTCATAAACCAGGCGATACAGGTCCTAGCTGCTCTGCCACCGCTGGAACCAGACAGGTCATATTTGCGTCGTGATCCCAAACATTGTCCTTCATGGATACGACACGAAGGGCACACGCAGGCTCACCTAGCACGGCGCTTCAAACCGTTTTCATGCCAATACACGAACATGGTTGCGCTATTCGCCTTTATAATAGCATACCTTTTCTTCGCTCCATTTCCATCCACGTGTTTTGCCTATTTTGCTCGCAACTCTCCTCTCCTCCCTTCCCCCGTCTCCTGCTTACCTGGTCCTCTTTTCCCTGTTTCGTCGTCACAACACTGCAACAATCCCGACGACTGGGCCCAGACGACACGGAAGAGCCAAAATTTCTTTCCCTTCCCTGCTTGCCGTTCTGCCCTCACCAAAGGTCAATACGAAGTTTGAAATGGTGATGTTTCGAATTCCAGCCTTCCTGCAGTTAACAATCCCAGGAGATGACAAGGCGTCAATGAAGACCGAATGAATTACCGCCGTGAATGGAAAGCAGTGCAGGCCTGAGATCGACTTGAGCACTTTCCTCGAGAATGACACCCCAGTCTCTCGCGAGCTAGTCGCTGAGGAGATCGAGCAGATAGCGCGTGCAGCGTTGTCAATCATATCGCTGGCACGACGAGACAAGACCCCTATGAGGACCATGGATATGGGCCCAAGCCAGAAAAACCCCAGTGCATCCCTCACCGTGAGCAGGAGCGGATCGTCAGCGCGATTCACACGCACACTTTCAGGTGACCGCGAGTCCTTGCTTTTCAGCATGTCATCGGCACCACCTGTTAGTGCAGTACAATCCATGCACCGAACGAAAGAATACTCGGTAGCCTGCACTGCATCACGGTCATACATATGCAGCATAGGAAGAACCGCCCGCACGCACATAGTGCCTGTGTGTTCTCCACGTCCAGGGGCCGAGAGTGCGAAGCCGAATTGCCGCCGTTTTGTGGCGCAGGAGCTACCGTGCGCATAAATGCATTGACCAATACGATTCCGCATTGTGCCAAATTGAACGACATCGACGTCTTGATCATAATTTTTGACGGGAGGACAGGAGCCTCCAGATATGTGGCCATCTTTGGCGACAGTACCCCGGGAAGGGTCAGATGTATGCACATATCTGAAGTTGAGAATCTCGGCGCGGTCAAAGCCTAGCAGCCCAGTCGTACCCTGGACACCGATCTCGAGAAGTACGTCAATGCAGATGTTGGAAGCTTCTCGGCGGATCAAGTTGCTCTTCGCGGCGGTGAGTCTGCCTACTTTGTTAGCAAAAGGCTGTATGACGGGGTTTCGCATGCGATCGACTTTGCGGAGGCACGATTTTGGACTCTTTCCTGACGGTATGTACCAGATGCTCATCGTTTAGACTCATGTCCTTGGTTATGACTCGACGTAACAGTGACATAGAGACGGCTTGGCTTTGCAAGTCAAAACGGACTCTAGAGTGCTGAATTCGTCACACACCTCCATCCACGGCTGTTGCCTTCGAGAAATAAAGGCAACGGTACTCTTGCGTGAATGAGATAGAAGCATGATCATGAACACCCTCGTCAGCAAGCCAGAGGCCTCCACAGATGCGAACATCATGTGCTGGGTGGACCAGGACCTGAAAATGAAGGCTCTTCAGCCTGGTCGGGTCGCGGTTTCCATGCAAGTGCAGCACGCAGTCTTTCACTTGGTTGACACATTCGCTTAGTTTGCAAACCAGAGAAGCGACCCAGTCGCCCTCAAGTTCCTTTCGTGAGCTGAGTGTCACAGCCTGTCAGTACTGGGCACAAATTCATGTAAAGGATGCGAAGGCGGCCTCATCACATTAACGCTGTATGATTGCTGCAATAGTCGGTAAGACTGTGTCGAAGGATTCGTAGATTTTGCGGTCCGCACCATGCCGTGGATTCTGGTACTTGTGTGAAGTGAATTCTGGCAACTACCATTTTTCCTAACTTGGAGAAGTCGACATGTACACAGACGATGATGAATTCCCTCTATCTAGAAGTCCGAATCATGTTGGCTCCGCGGAGCACGACACTGCAGATGGTCAAGAGCTGGTTCCGACCGTTGTCACCGGAAGCTCGCCCTGTCGGTAGCAGAGGGGAGTCGAGGCTAATAAATGTGCCGGTCTGGATTACCTTGAAGGTGCCGAGATGGAGGTTGTGCAGCAGTTCGGAAACTCAACAGACGTACAAGTAGAGCCGGATCCCGGACGCATGGAGGGAGAATGTTTCCAAGAAGGGTGGAAACCGCCGAAGAGAGGAGTCGCCAAGGGTTTGTCGTGTGTGTACGCTGCCAGATTGTGCCTAAACGGGTCTGCTGGGCAATATCTAAGCGGCAGCGACAGGCTCATTGCCGGCCATTTTTCTGCATAAATGGACGATTGCCCGCATGGTATGTGACAGTACTGCATCGTGAGAAGGTCGGGGATTTGAGGGGACTTTGCAGCTGTCGCAGGGTTGGATAACGTTAGTGGCTGTGCGAGTTCCGATGATGCCCATCGCCTATGGCGAGTCGAAACAGTCGCTGGCGAGGACTGGGTGACATTAACACAGGTGATGGGAGCCACTTCATCACGTGGAGCCTACAAATGGTTACCCAAACAGAGGTGACTATAGAGATTGCAAAGCAGGATGGAGGAGGAATGTTTTGGTCTATTGGTCGCGAGTAGTGGAGGAAAGGAGAAAGACATCAACTTCTGTGTGGTCCATCCTGGAAAGGAGCTCAAGAAAAAGATAGCCAGCGGCGGTATGTCGAGGCATCATGCAGCGTCAGCGGAACGTGGCTGTGTGGTTGAGAGGAACAAAATGCCTGGGGTAGAAAACGAGGGCATGGTTCTTGAGTTTAGTAGCGGATCTATCCGTATAGATCTATATGTAACCTACGGGGGAATAGCTCCCCGAATTTCTGGCGTTCCAAATGAAACCGTCGAGATTTCCACACATTGGTTCGTCCTTAAGATCCACGCGAATTTGGAGGCGTGCGTCAGTCTGCACTGTATGCCTGACGAGATGCACATCGCTCTGCGGAGCGTCCCCTCAACGGCAGCGCTGGCAGTGCTCCATGTTTTCATTCTAAGCCTGCTCTCGCAGCAAGTGGATATGGTCGCGAAAGTACGCCATTTCGAATAATCTACCGCCGTGGTCCAATACACGAGTTGTGCAGAAGCTGCAATGGTAAGAGATCTTCTCGAAAACGGCGAGTGTGAACGAGCTACACTCTTCTGACGAGCAAACACAGCCTCCAACGCCCGTGAGGAAGAACTTAGGGTCACTCAGACTAAACCTGGTGTCATCAGTTGTGAGTGGACCGACAGTTCTCTCCACATCAGGAAAAGAAACTGCCATATATTGTACGAAGAGGCCGGCCTCACATGTGGAGCGCACGAACTTGGCATGGGATCGGTACTTGGAGCATAGGGTGCAGACTCTCGGAAGCCCAATCCGAAACGATACCATCCTCCTAGCGAAGGGAAGGGTCTTGTGGCAGTAAACGTTGCCCACAAGTACGCCCAAGCTCGAAAGAGTGATATGGTCGGAAATCATATCATGACTCGCGTTTGGACATAGAGTACACGTCGGGAGAAGATGAGAGGGGCTGCCGAAGCTTCCAGCGCATATTAAGCACTTACAAAGAGGGCCTCAGTGAGGGTAGCCGACGGGAGGAGTTGGAGAACGGAGAGCGATGGCGTCTATCACGTACGAAGATGGCTTCCCGTGTCCACTGAGCACAAGACGACTGATCTACTCGTGAGCACTTCTGCGTGGACGAAACCCAGCACACGTCGTGTGCATGCACGAGTACTCACGGTGGAAGATAGGCCCGCCATTCGGCACACACGCACATTATTTGCTCTACGAACGAGACTGTAGCGTGGATTTGTCGACGACAACTTCATCGACAGGTGGGAATCGTAATACACTCTAGCCGTGACACCCCTTATTCAGCGAACTTCAAATTTCCGTGTAGTTTAGAGAATCTTCGAGTCGCGGCGCCGATCACGTGGAACGTGGTAACCTGGCAGACCCTCTATGCTCATCGAAGATACGTTCCGCGCCGCCTTGTCAGATCTGTGTACGTGTTCTAACGTCAACGAAACTTACGATGCGACCTGTCTTTTTGTTTGTGGTGCAGAGAACTGCGCACGTGATGGGTGCGACCTCGACCCGGCATTTGCACAGAACTGAAGAGGTCGAGCGGTTTGCATGAAATTTACAGTCACGTGCTGTCGCTGGGTCCTAACGAAATTTAGGCGGAAAAATAGATGTCCTTTGAAAGGTGTATGGCATAGGGTATGCAATGCGGTACGGGGCGTGCGGGTCATTCCTGGTGGATAAAATGAACGCCTGAGGGTTATGAAGGGTCATGGTGGGGCAAACTGGAACCGGGGTCTGGGGGGACGTGTACTCTGCTCGGCGAATCGCAAGACCGGCAGTACACCATATGATGCGGGCGGTACGGGGCGTCGGAGATGGGAACGGTGAGCGACTGGGGATGACGGTGGAATGTGTCGGAGCAATCTTGAATGGAGTTTTGGCGAAGTGCGTCGTTTCATTGTAGAGTGGGGAGGCATGGGGGCCCTATTGCACTATCGACTGTACTGGTCGCTTTGCGAGGAACTTTCAGCAGAGTAAAGACGATCATGAGTCGTTATGTGGTAATGGAAAGATACTGCACATGTCGCAGTACGGTAATCTAGCAACGGTGGACCGAGCGTCCCCTGCAAGGAGCAAAGATCCGGTTAGTTTTTCCAAGGTTCGATGCGCAGTAGTATTCCATTCGGGATGACAAAGTGCCTAGTACGCCAGTGGTGTATCTAAACCTCCTTTTGCATATTGCGGACGTCCGCATTCATTTCCAGAAAGAGCGACAAAGTGTTGTAAGCATTCATTCTTAGGACCGATGGGCACGCATTCATCGCCGGTAGTTTGAAGTTGGTACTTGGCGTCTCCCTCGGTCTAATGAGTAGCCTCGTTGTCACAACCGTTCTTGGAATTGTGTACTTTATCTTGATAATGCTAGTGCCATACTGTCCTCGAACGATAGTTTCCACATTGCTATTTAATGTGGTGCACTTTGTCGTGCGTGCTAACGGTATTCTTGTAAAGATCGTTCGCTCTTGCATGCTCGAATGCTACTTGCTATAACGTGGTACGCATAACTGCTGTACTCAATGATGCGCGAATGAATATTCTGCTGTATCTACTACGGTACGATGCCGTGACAGGCAACAGTTGAGCGTACTGAGATACCTACCGACTTACCACTCTCCTAATTCTGTCATATATGAGAGACCGCCCATCCGACCAGAATGCCGCAAATTGGTCGTGGCAATCGTGCCTTCTTAGTAACATCAGACTTTGAAGTTCGACCGGTCGAGGCCCCTCCCTCCACGAGCTAAACAGGACCATTTGCCCTTATGCTCACCCGCGACTGCTATCAGTGGCGGTATAATAACCTTATCCAGACCTCCCGTTCGAGTGCAACCACATGACCACGCGGCTGAGAATTTCTACGATGTATAGAGACCTATCTTTCTGTAGATTTCCATTGCTGCGGTGATAGTACTGAAACATACATAACCCAATCGACACAGCTGCAATCGCCAAATCAGTCTGAAATGACCTTCTTTTCAAGGGAACATATCAAGTTTTGACACTACCCACATTTTAATGAAGCAGCGGCGAGCAAAATGAATGTGCTGCAAAGATGGCTTCCTCATTTCCTCTAAACCGCATATGGGGTAAGTTCTCTGGACACTTCCGAACAAATTATGTTCAACGGAGAGAGAAGTAGTCTCCACCGCAGATTGTGAAGGTCATGGGGACTAGGCACTCCCGGTGTCGATAATCTACTGCATAATATCGCTTTCTGTAACAACCACTGTACACACCGTCCTTGGAAGGTTGGCATACTTCACGACCAAGCCCCACAATGACACAACTGAGAGCACTATTGAACAACGTCAAGAGATACTATCGTGACCAACTGAACGGAACATGACCACGTCCAGTGCAGTATTGCCCGTGAGAACTCCGACGCGTCGACCTCACGCAGCAGTTCCAGGGTGTTCGCAGACTACTTGACCTTTTTCGTCGCCGATTTCGCCGACTTAGTGGTAATCGTCTCTGTATGGACGACTGAGTCGACTCGAGAAGTACGAGTGTCTCCGCACGAGTGTGCGTCGTTCTGCAGAGCAGCAGTGGGTCAGTATTCCTCTCGAACCACCGGCATCGTGGATTTCGTCGGTATGTACAATTGTTTCATGGATGGGACTTCACTGTCTAGCCTCCGACTCTGAGTTTCTGTTGTGTCGTATCTCTTGTCATCCAACCTACTGGGGAATGGTTTGTTTCAGAAGTACAACTACCAACCGAGCTAGCATGGGGCGGTAGCCCTTCCCGCAGTAATATCAAATTTATTGTGTGAACGTACTCAAATACCACTGAGTGGCGTCACTTAGCCCTCTGGATCTGACTTATAGAGTCACTTGCTAAATCGAACACGCGCTCCTGGCAGGCTCGACGTCTCTATATCCGCGCTTATCATGCCTCCGGTAAGCCGAAAACCCGGTAGCATATAGACAGTACCAAATCGTGGGCAGCAACCTGATGCTCTAAGAGCATCCTTATTCTCCTACGGCTCGGGATCTGAAGACCGTCTCGTTGTCGCCGTCCAGTTAATCGAAAAGAACGACACCCATACACATATCTCTCCTCCACAAACTATGAGGCATATCCGCTGGTTTGAACTCCCTCCACAACAATGCCAGCGCGAACACTATCCTGCCGCCCTGACATCCCTCCCGGTTAGCCATGTTAATATGGTAAGCAATATAGCTGGATGCTGTACGGTGGCCACGACGGCAGCAGCCTACCAAAATGACCATACGAAGCGGTCCTCTTTCAAGTTCTTACCGTAGAGACGTTGTCAATGAAGAGCATGTGGCAACCACCTTGTAGCCAGTCTAATCACTATCAGAATGATCTCTGCGTTAGTCGAATGGTAAGAATGACCCCCATGTCCGCTAGAAAGCTGTTTCATCTCGGGTCAGCCTCGTACTACCTACGCAGTCTGGCACGAGCAAGCAGTATTACTAACGGTAGTAAGAGTCTTTGCCTGCAGAATCCTGGCTTCATGAAGCTAGCACCAGTAGGGGGCATCGTAGCAACCGAGCATTCAAGGTTCAAAACATGTCCCAAAACGGCTAACATGACCCCACTCGATGGTGGCAGCCCAGAGTAGCCAACCATCCCGCCTTAGACTAGATACGATTTAAAACAGAACCATTGACATTTACAGCACTGCATGCAGAGAATCACATCGTGAGGTACCAGATAGAATCGTCATCATTGAATCTATTTTCAACCTACGATCGGCTCCCCGACCTTAGTACACGTTTGTAGCGTCTGGAATCTTCTCCATATTTATCTCCGAGAGAAAACTCGCGACGCTTCGTACACTCGGATCCATCTTACACATCAGGACATCAACAAAGAATCGACCGCTATCGGTCAGCCAGTAGCACTGCTTCGGCGTGTCGGTTCCGTTCGGAGATGACGTCAACCCTTGTGGGATACACCGTCACCGTCAAAAAATGGCTACCACGTGTCTTTTCCTTATAGGAGACTACCGTTACTGTTTGATAAATCGGGCTTGTTCCAAGCAACTGCAGCCACATTCACCAAAAAACGCCATCGTCGACAGTGTCTCCGAGACGCTGGTGGAGCGCAAAACGGTACACGCTACAAGCCTCGGCGGCTGCGTGACGCAAAGCTATAATAGTATACTCCACACGGAGATTGACGAACGCAGCCTCGAAAGAGGAGACAGCATGAAGCATGGACAACTGTACCATTACCCGTACCGTGATGAGTGTCTAGAAGGCCGTAAAATCCGTCTCGAGAACCCAGACGACGAAGAATTCGCTAAAAGGGCCGCACGTTGTATGCAAGCATAGAAACTTTCCCTCCGAGCTGAATGGGCGTCCCGTAAGCGCTTGAATACCTGCCGAGCCATTCGTCACGCTGAAGCGCGTTGGTTGTCCCTACGCATGCAATGAGCTTTAACTGACGGTCGTCCAGGCGTGCCTGTCAACTCACGCCTTACCAAAGCGCCACACCCATTCCTACCTACCAATTGGGTACGTTCAGTACACAAGGCCATAGCTAATACGTTCGACGTTGGAGCCTGAATTTCTTTGGCTTGGATCGTCCATTCCCCGGCCAAAAACGTTACTGGTTCGAGTGTCTAAAAACCGCTTGCGCGTTCCTGTGCACTGAGTACGTACGATCGGCTTCGTTCGTCACGCAAACATGCCTGGTTTTCATGAGCCTCACTGTCGGCTACAACCTTACCGCCAGAATGTATGTACTATCTCGGCAGAGTATGTACCACTGAGTGGACGGTCGACTACGGCCGCTAGCTGACGAAAACGCCGACCGTCCGGAAGGCTTCGCATCCGGAGCGAAACAAGTACGACTTGACACTATTTAATCCTCCGTTCTGTTTCCCGCTCCGAACACAAAGATAAGATATTTGCTACCACTTCCTGCGTTTCAAGTGCATTATTGGCACCAGACTTTACTCAAAAACACACCTATTGTTGTCAGACGAAAAAGGAGTATACTCATGGTTGCTCGTGCTACAGTCTCGCTCATAAAATGAAACCGAAAGTGTGGGGCGTTGATAGGTATGACCACAAGCGCGCATTAGCATTAATTGACGCCCTAGCAACTCCAGAACAATGAACACTCCTCCACAAGAGGTAATGTTATGAATCTAGCTACACCGTACGATACCAGACAGTCTGGTGGAGATATGGCCTTCGTCTATCCTTCTGGCCGGCCAATCGAGCTTTGCATGGCTACCACCGGTCTTTTCCCACGACGTAACTCCACGTCTCGCAAGGAACAGCACTGCTATTTATACAGGCCGAACCATGTCTCGATCGCCGGAAGCCCTCAAAAATACGCGCTGACCTCACAGAAGTCCTCTAACAGGCCGACATATGATACGCGTATTCTTCATAGCAGAGAAACAAACCGACCGGGAGGACGTACATTCACGAGAGCCGATGCATAACAGCTTCCAACACATAGGTCGCCCTCTACGATTGGCCCAAAGTATCCAGGTGACCGATGGCTCGTACACAGTTCTGACCTAAACAGAAGGGTCGTCAAGATGATCTATACATATCCGCTATTGAGCATCAAAATCATCAGGATTACACGTCTCAGATACCGGAAATGTTCGGATGCTACGATTTTCTCGTTCCACTCATATTTCGTCGATATTCTGACGAGCTCCTGACGAAGCATCCCGAAGTGGCGCGACTCAGCTTGACGAAGTATCAGGGGCCTTTGTCGTCGACCCAGCTATGAGAGTGCATCTGCGGACTGCGGCACTCACGCCGAACGAAAGTAGCCCCCGCGCTATTGTACCAGCTTTCAACGTCTAAATTGCACTGCACGACTAACTATAAACCTACCCTTTAGCGCAAAAGACAGTACTCGGGCGATTATCATTGCCGAGCTACCCTCGACTATCAAATGGAGCAGGTTCTTTGAAACGATTTGAGGATCTCAGAACGGCCCTAACGTAGCAATATTTCCCTTTTCGGCTTTCAGCCATCCGTACGCAAACCTGCGAAGGGAGCTGTGGAATAGAACACAAGATTTCTGACGCGGTGATAACATACTGTTCGTGGCCAGTCGACGAACTGTTCGTCTGCTGTGTCGAGGTCTGACGTTGACGCGCAATTTCCTAGTCTGCTACCTTGGGCACCCCAACAGAGATAGATCCGGTGAAAAATGCCGACGAATTATGGAACTGTACTATCTGTTGTCCTCGTGCCGATCACCCGTAGCTAGTCGGCTTTTCCGAACAAGCAACCAATTCATACAGTTGACGAGTTCTACCCCCAGATCTACATATCTACCATCGTGCTTAGACAGCCACCGGGTAGTATACGAGACGTTGTTTAGCGAATAATCTGGGTAACTGGCCTGCAGAATATCCGCCGGGAAATACGGATTTCACCATATCGACCGCTCCCTTGTGAGAAGTGGACCGAAAGAATGGATCGCATATAACGGCATGCAACAGGCTCGTCACAACATATCACCCTCTTTCCATTCGCCAAAGTATGTTCCCGAACTCAACCTGGCTACCTGTGGAAATGGTAATGGAGCCATGGCATTATTGCAAGCATCTCGATTAAAGTCATATGGCGATGCCACTAGTGACCGGGGACCTCATGACCTCGGTTGTATGCGGACGAACCTGCGAAGCACTGGGCGGCTCTGGCATCAAACCCTTGGAAAGGTTGGCTAGTCGAACTGGTGTGTGAGGGACACACGTTACTCCTTCCGTATGGCTGTAGGCCAATAGTAGAGTCAAGTACACACATATCTTCTGCGGGCGAACTGCGTGTCGGCAAGCCTCGCAAGCATCTATAACAATACGTCCTACGGAAAGGAGGCTTCAGAAGGACTGTGCCGTACAGACTCAAACCAAGATTGCTGGGTGTTTTCCCGGCCGTACCCCTGAAGCGCAACCCCACGATGGTCATATGTGTGTGGCCAACTATGCTTCGTGAGGTACTTTCAATCGCCATTGGCAACGTCCAAACTTCTATATACCGGACATTTGTACTACAAGCGTCCTTGCCAAGTTTGGGATCGCTGCCAGTCGCACGGCACTCCCCACAATTCCTGCCCCGACAGAGCTTGTCTTGCTCATGGCCTTCGCGTCTAATCGCATCTTTCTCGTCATTGTCGAGTTCGAGTCTGTGAATACTCTCGCGTATCTACTTGAAGCACATACGCTTGCCAGGGACATCTCCGACATCCAACCTAATCCAAATGGCGCCTGGATCGGCGCAAAGTGACCCCGTCTTCACGGGTATTTGCTAATAGAACGGCCAGGCACGCTTCCACTGAGCTCGAAAGTCAACTTTCACCGTCGCGCGTATCACTATCCGGAGCATGAATACTGTTGCCAGATTCCCGCTCGTCTCCCAGCCAAGGCCCACTACTCCGTGACACAGTGAGTTTTCCGGGTTGGATAGAAACCGAAGCGCAACGCTCTTGGCCACGCCGATCATAATATTACGGCCATCTCGAGTTGCAGGGGTACTCTTCACTTGTAGACATCTTCTAGTCGAGTTTTTTAGCGCTAAAGTGACCCACACCTGAGGCTAACGTTCTTCGTTTGGAATCGGGCTCCCTGGTGATCCGAAGGATCGGGTCGACTCCGTCGGCTCTGGTACGTACACAGCCTGGGTACATTTCACCACGAAACTGCACTTTAGCATGTCACCATATCGAGTTGGTCGTGGAGGAATGGCGATACACCGCTCAGACAGCTCGGCGAAACCATGTTTGAGCACAAACAATCGGTATTCGAGCATCGTCGCAGATTGAGTGGCTCTATTCATACACTCGATGCTTCCCAACTCTAGCGAACAAGTCACAGATGACTGCTGCGTACGGTCATTCAAGCCTTCTGTCAACCAGCTGCTAGGCCGCTTGATGTAGTGGAGTAATGGGACATGGAATAGTCCAGGCGTAGTCGCCTGCTCGTGCTAGACTATCATACAAACAGACTGATTGGTTACAAACCTTACCTGCTTCACGGTGGTCAGGCACATGCTCGGATTGCTCGCATGATCTGCACACATCTCTGTACAGATCTTGAGTATCTCTAGGTGCCTGACGACTTGAAACTGTGCCGCGGACATCTCTGTGTAATCCATTATACTTGACATTTCTTGACGATTCGAAGTGTGCTGCCGAAAACGCCGACCTGTAGAGCACACCACTTTATAGCATATCCCTCAGAATTCGTTCCAAGACCGCCCCGCCGTGCTGAAGAGTATGGCTCCCTGTGAACCGACGTGGAGGAAATGGCTGGTACGAAAATCGCACGCGAGATTATGGTTTGCGTATAGCAGAAAATTATTACAAGGGAGGTGGCAAACACTCCTTACTGCGTCAGTAGATCACCAGATTGCATGCACTACGCCCATCCACCGTCTGCGAAGGGATATTTCTTAACCCGCATATACATAAGGCAACGGTGATACTCAATTTCGTCGCAAGGTGGAACGGCTGGTAGTTATGCATTTGCAGGCTGGTCGGATGATACTACTTTGTCTTCATTACACGCCTCTATTATGCGGAACAGAGGCAAAAGTCGTTGTTAAACCACTCGCTGTATTCGTCATAGAGGCTAAATTTCAGCAGGGCGGTGATGTGATCTGATTTCCAATTTTTTCTTACTAAACAACTTTCGAAATGGTACTCTTCATCCGCATAGCCCCACGGCGCCTCCGGCTGTCTCTTGTCGTCAGTAATTCAGCTCTTGGAGGCGACAATCGTATGGTGCATACTTCAAAACAAATTCTTTTACGCGACGTGCTCACCGCACCATTCCAACGTCGTTCTCACGCACCATCTCCCACCATGACACGTCATGTCGAACAATCGACTCCCGTTTTCCAATCTTTCTTGTTATAAGAGTAGTTGAGTAGCCCCTTTCGCATGCTCTATTGTAATGATCGATGCAGTGTCTTGCCATGTACGGAGTAGAAACTCGTGTCGTAATGCTGCAAGCTATCCGAACGGCATACATTGCCTTCGCAAGAGGGTCCCTGCGGAGAGCATACAGTATTGATTTATACCGGCCATTTCTCGCGGGCTGTGAGCACGAAACAGTGCGACAGCTCAAAGACGCATTCATATAATTTTGAACTCGGCGAAGACCTTTCGAGCATACTCCTCACGACATGAGGATCCATTCTTCACTAATTACACGAGTAGTGACCACATTCAGCCCCGAGACTGGCACACAAGAATGAAAATAATTGTCCGTCACTGTTTGGCGCTTCATTATCTCGCGGACTCAAACAGGTCATAATCGAGCTATCGAATTGTCGACGTGAAACGCATTTTCTTCCGGGAAAAGCACGTTAAGCGGTGTTTAGAACACAGTATTAGATCTTGCGCTCTACGTCGTGTAAGTACGATACGGGCACTTCCTGAATTCCATCCAGTACTCCTGATTAGTATGGCATCGATCTCGTCAGCACATCACGTACGCTCTTCTCGGCCGTGATGCCGATGAGTGAACAAGCACCGTAACGACAGATTAATCACTGCACGAATAATCAAGATAGCTTTTGGGTAGTCCAAACTAACATACTGCACGCACGTTGTGACAATGTCGAGCGTGTCCGAAGTTATGTCGTAACTATACTCTTGGCGAGCCGACACACAGTGGTTTATTTACCCTTCAAAGTAAAGATGCAACAAATTTTGCGAGTAATACCTATCCTCCTCCAGCTGTGAGTACTGACAAGAGGGTTTGTCTCAGAGCTGAAGACCACGTCAACTCTGCGGACGCTGCGTTCCGTGCACGGCTTGATGCCATCCTGATACTTCCGGCGAGGGGAACAATTAACCGGACGATCTGTCTCATTCCAGCTCATGGATTTCGCGATCACCGCTGTTCTGGCGGATATGTCCGAGACACAAATATTGTATTACGTCATTGACTGAGACTAAATGCTTAGCTCGACGGTTACAATTAGAGTCCTTGGTCCTCCAACTCGACGACAATGTCAGGCTCGGTTAATTCACGCGGGTAATTCGCTCTATGGTGTGACCGCGTACTCTACAGGTACCGCGGAGATAGCACAAGAGCAGATTCCATGCATTTCGAAAATAATACGGAAAGGACTACTTCTTTTGTCTACCTGCACGAATCTGCGACTTCTTTTATAATTAAGATGTATGTATTGGCACAGCCTTCTAGGCGGGACAATTATACTTAGTGAGTCGTGGAGGCCAGGCTTTGAATTGAATCGGCAGATGGAAACAAAAGTGGAAAGTTAAGGAACCCTGGCAAGGTGTTTTTTCTTACACTCTCTTTGGTGTTACAACAGGTAGTAGGTGTCCGGCCAAACAAACATACTTCGGGTCCTGAAGATATTCCTTCAATACGATCCGAATACCTTCATACTCACCTAGTCTTCGGCAAAAGTAATAGACTGTACCTACGTTTTGGAAAATAATGGGAAAGTACAGCAACCACCTCATAGCGGAGACTGTCATCGCCAGCGAATGGAGTTAATCGGCAAAATATCACGAAGAGGACATATTACGCTCCATAAGACAGTCCTGTTCTGTTGAAATTTTGAATATGCACACCTGGCGCGTCCAACCCCAATACTGCGGAGGACCCGTTCGAAGTTGGCACCAAGATAACATGAGGAATTTTGATATCCACTTGGGAGTCGGATTTCTATCCCAGTGTGGCCAACACTAGCTACAATGATCGAAGTACAATATGGGTACAGGGTCTAACAATATGGCCGCCTAGATCTCCATGCCTGTGACGGCGCGGGAAGGGACGACTACACTCTCTACGATTACCCACACAATCGGGCTGCCGGACGACTCTTCCGGGCGTTAATTTTGCGGACGTTGTGGAAGTCTCTCGTCGGCGAATCCGTCCAGTCATCAACCGAGGTCACTACGAAGGGTTCAGAGTTGTCTCCCTCTGTAGGTTAGCCAGCGCACTCCCCGCGTAAGCAAAAGCGTGGGTAGGGCACCAACTCTCGGAAGTGCTTCCACGTTTCTGATGTGGTTGTCCCTAAAGAGAGACATCGGGCGGTCTTCAATCGCTCATCTGAGCTGAATCACGTTCGAAAGTACCACGACAGCCGAAAAGAACTACTACGAGCGTCACGGAAGAATTTTCCATGGGCCGTTACCAGTTTGAGACATGGCATGTTGTCTACGTCACAACCAGAATTCTACCGGTATTGCGTGGTTGAGTCTGGCATTACACCCGTTTCATCTACCACAGCTGTCCACCGCGCCTGACCGCTGCCAGACCAGCTGTTTCAGAGGCCTGCAGTGGTACATGTGCACGGAAAGAGCGAATAAAGGAGACCTTTTTGAAAGAGGGAGGAATATAACTATGAAGATTGCGACATGCGGAACTGATACATGCAAACGACGCCAACAGCAAATGATGTTCCGACGGCGACGGGGCGACAGAGCAGTGCTCGGAAGGTCACGCCAGCCACTAGCGGTACTCTTCTACGAGCTACGAGGTATTCTTGTACCGCAACGTGTGGAACAACCGTCTGTTTGCCCTCGTGGAAGGCCCACCAGTGATTCACACTGTCATGGAAAGGTGCTACGTGCAGTTCTCAATTGAAGGCTACACTGCGATGCAGACTGAAGTACTTGGAGCCCATCGCGTCGCAAACATTGGCGCTTGTACTACCAGACGAGACAAGGACAAACGACTTGCTCTTGTGACATAGTCATGGGGTTTTGCACTTAGAATTTCAACCTATACCACCTCAGTATTACGTACTTGACGATCGGATTGTCCGACGAACCATCACATAATGTCGTGATCGCAAAGGAATCTCATTTGCGGACTAAATACTGACGCCTGCCGCGATGCCTCCGTCAAGAACTGTCGCGCGAGCCCATTGCACTGAGTGGCGCGCTCGCGAGCACGGTGGTATACCACGTACTACTCAGAGCCCTGCAGGACAAAGCTGGTCTATAGTGGAGAGATGATTCGTGAGTATCGATGATCACTCTAGAAGAAATCACCGCTGATCCCGCCGGCCGCAATTCCCTACCTTCGACAGGCTGAGCAGGAAACATCCGACGACATATCGAGAACTACTCCGATCTGACTGTCGTCCTTTCTTGTAGTTTCAGACGAGCTCAGCTCCTCTACACTTCTTCCAACTAGTAGGCAACAGTGACGAGCTTGTGACGTCGAAACATCTTGGGCCCTTACGGCTACAGCGTGGTGCTGCGCATAGCCTACGATAAACTGAGCCCCGTCACCAATATCTGGAGTTGCCTTCTCTTTCTATTCCAACCGCACCCAACAAGAACCACTGAACGATCCACGCTCTCATCTACTCTGATGCCGTACCAAGCGCATATAATTAAGCTAAGTATTGTATTCTTTAGTCTCGATAGGCTTGGTCAGGAACTTCCGTCACCGTCCGATAGCTTCACATTTCCCACTGATACATATTTCTCGCTACAGACCGGTTTTTACGCCCGCTCACCAAACAGCAGCGGTGATCAGGATTAGTGGCTGCGGTGATCCGCATGTATATTTGCTGACGTTCGGTTGTGTCAGCTTTGGAGAGGTGCAGGATCGAAATAATATTCGCGGGATTTGTCGCCTTCCTCTCCTCCCAACCATTACTATCAGTTTTGGAGAGAACGAGTCCGCATGAAACACCCCGTATAGCCGAGCTAAGGGGCCCACGAACACACACATGGAGATAGTCGTGGTCGGAACGTAGATGGTTCCATGACGGTCAGTGTACGTCGCATTGCATACGTTGGAGCGACCTTGGGCTTACTATTCGGCACATTTTAATGGAACACATATTCGAAGATCCCGGGATGTTTGCCGCCATGTGATTTACCATCCAGTTCCCCCTGATCATTTCGAAAGCACTTATCTCCGTATCTCTATCAACATGCGCCGCAAAAACCACTTCCAAAATACGACTATGATCCTTCCCATCTTCACTACACTCACGATGTGCACGGGGAACTGCTCCGTAGCCAAACAATGGACTGGGACTAGTCGCGTGACGTTCTTCTCACGACCGACAGAGCCAGCCCCTCCTCATCGTGCATAATTTCCCTGCACACAGGTCCTTAAATATACATACATAGTCACAAGGGAGACAACCAGTATCTATAGCGTTTTGTGCCCCATATTCTCCCGATTCATACACGCAGTCGAGCCTCAACTTACGGTCATACCCTAAGCGAAAAGCTTCTCTTGCGTTCCCGAATAAACGCCAGTGGCATTGCTCACGATGTAGTTAGCGCATCTCCATGAAGGCGGACTCGTAGTGGACTACTACCAAGCAGGTCTACGTTTTCGCCACCCGTCGCGAATATATCCTTTTCGGCTTTTTCGAGGGTGTCACTGAGCTTTTACGCACCTATTTTCCGGGAGCACTTGCATTTCTGTGGGCAGTTCACTTCACCTGCGGCAACGCTTTGTACACTACCCGTCAGCAATCCGAACTTTACGTCTTGTTCTGACTGGCCACTAGTGTCCATTGGAGCAGCATCACCAACGTCACCGAGGACATGAGCATGTTCGTCTGTTCGTGAAGGCATGATTTGTGGCCACGTACCCAAGTTGTAGTTCTCACATACGAGCACTTTACAAATACAACGGTAACTTTAGTTGTAGGACTACATAAAAGCCCGTACCTTGCATTGACGTTTGCCTATTCTGCAATCCAAGACATACCCCTTCCAACGATGTCGTTTCTTGCTGCCTTTTTCGCTGCCTGACTAACGTGCGTGCCTCAGTACAGGTGTGCTACAGGTGTGTTCCGAGCGATTATCGCGTCCGTGTGATGATATTTGTATACATAGGGGCGTAACTTCGTACAGTATGAATACGTGGACAAGTACGAGCTACCTGAGTCCGATCTATGAAAACACACTGGTACGAATGTCCCATACACGGACCTTCGGGGTACTTCCCTAACAGCATTCTCGAATCTAGAGAGGAGACCTCCCAAACAGCACATTTATAGCCTTTCTCGGAATGTAATGAGAATTTGGTCCATGCATGAGCTTGTACGGTCCTGCTGATTCTAGCGGCTGGCCTATCCGCAGCACGTTCGTCCCCACTTGAGTGCAGCTTACGAATCGAGATATTGAATCGGCACAACTTTTCGGTTACTTCCTCATTTCTCCCAAATGGCATTCCGAAGCGGAAGGAGTTCCGACAGGGTTGGGATCTCAATCTTTATCTGCAGGGAGAGCAACAATTCTACCGAATAATCTTCTTAGCCCACAACTGGCAGAACCACATCACAAGCTTCTGACCCCTCCCTTCATGGTCGATCGCGAGGTCATGCTTGCACTCTCCCTCTAATTACTGATTCCAAGAGTCGACAGTTGTGCGATGTTAATTGAGAGCCCAACAAAGTGCCAGAAACCGCCATAGACCTCGATCAGATTAACATGGAGGTCAAAATAGTCACAGACGTCCATGACAACTGTGTACTTGGTAGTTGGATTGCATTTGTGTCACTAAAACTATCAATCTTCGAAGTAAGAGAGTGTCCAGGGCATGAGCCTTAACTGAGAACTAAACGGCCCGTTCAAATCCTAATCGCCTGGAAGGTCAGCACAGCTTGTTCATAGGCTCACGTCGACTTGTAATTCACCACAATCGTGAAGAATGATAAGCAGAAAGACACAAGCAATACGGTCCGAGATGCGGTTGACGAGATCCTTGGATCCAGTTTGGCCTTGTGCAATCGTGCTCGGATGAAGCAGGAAACGAACGATTTCCTCTGTACAACACCTTGGAAGGGTATTGTTTCAAATGAGAATGTATCCCGGAGCTTCTTTACTGACCCACTGGGCCCCTTTGGTCTTCTTGGTGTGGATCTGCCCCCAGTGCCATCTACATTGTGTAGTCACATTTATAAACGTGGAACTGGAAATCGGGACTCTCGAAGTACCAAGCTTATATTCAGTCCCATACTTTTTTCTAAGTTTGATTCTCAAACCTAGATGCCATTCGAGTCGTTGTCGCACCTCTAAGAGCATTACCCCGACCATCAAGCATCTTCTATTTGCCCCTGATGGTGGCACCATGCTTTGAAGTTGTTTTTAATTAATGTTCACCTGCATTGCATTTACGGGAGTTGAAACGTGCTCAGAAATTATGGAGTCCGCGTGGAGCTTGCATGAAGGGTTTCCCAATGCAGCCGGTGGTCGCTTTCGTACGAGCTCCAAACTGTCTCAGCTCTCATGCGTCGGTGAGGGTACATTGTAGTGATACCAGATGGAGGGAAACTACATCTCGCATGGTCATTCGCTTTACATTCCACCTAACGTAAAGTTCGAGAGCAAGTGGGCAAGAAATTCATGTCGTTGTAATGCCAATCACATCACGCTGTGTTCTGAACTGTCACGTTCAGAGTATGACGGAAGTTTACAGATACTTTGATGGCATCTATGGATGTGGAATTCCAATGCTACTTAGACTGCTCGAGCTACAATATCAAACCTGAGTATTTAGTTGCGTAAAATCTTACTAGGTACCACAGTTACGGTCAAAAAGCTTCGGGGAAATAAATTGAAGTTTGATGATGTGATCACGACAGCTGGAAAGGAAGAATTTGTTTCACTAACTTTCAAAGCCGTTAGTAGCAGGAGGAAGAGTTTTCTGTGTGACTGTGAAGATAAATGAGTTTGATGTAGCCCCCATCTTCTTTGATAGCCAAGAAATTCGAAACTTCTTCAGGCCCATCACAATGAATTTGATTGCAGGCTACATCTGCAGAAGATGGGGCCTCTATAACATAAACCGATGCGTCGAGAGTTTCGCGTTCGCTCCTGCGAGAGTGAATCAAGACGGCCGTGAAATATACTCCTGTACTCGGAAACACATTTTTTCAAATTCAAAAAACCCTGGCCCCGGAAGATAATCCGACCTCGTGGACCAGACGATGAGAAATCCGTTTCTATTCTTCGATTTCCTACTTTGTGCACTTCTGGTAGCTACACTTCGCTTAGGAAACGTTTATGGCGATGGTTCCGATTCATTTTAGCTGTTAATCTAGTAAGAATCAGCTTGAAGATGTCACAGACAGAATTTCAGAAGTTTACAGTTCGTTAGCAGCTGCAACTACCGATAACAAAACAACCTTTCACACTCTGTTTCGAGTCCTAGTGAGTTTCAAGAAACACAGAACGTCATAGTACGACGGGATGTTGGTAATCACAGCCTATAATCCTCGGTGTTCGGCTCACGAAGAATCCGAAAAATCAACCTTACTGAGTTAGAGATACTTCTGGAGTAGTTGTCGAAGCGCTTCCCATCTCCGCGTCGACACTGCAACGCTTCGTTCCAAATTGTATTCCCAGACAGCAGACGGCGTAGGAGGTTGATCAAAACTACTTTCTTTACCATTTTTAACCTTTTCAGAAAAAAATTCGGATCTATCGTAGTTGAAATAGACCCAGCAGCATTTTCGTGACCAGATTTAGATGTCTACGACAATCTAACGAGAACCTGTAGGTATAATCAAATTTGATAGCATAATATAGCCTGTAATATCGCATCGTCTCGCTTTGGAGTATTCCCTTGGTGGTGTTCACCACACAATGCTTCTTGGGTAGTCGGGCTCTCTGACAGCTCTGATACATATCTATTTCGAGCTTTTCCATTTTCCAGAACAAAAAGTTGATATACAAAAACGCTCAACAAAAGTTATGCTCTCGGACGCACCTTCTTCCATTGATTTGACTGCGTCTGGAATGACTTACGGCAGCTGAAAGTGTAATAAGATGTTTTCTTATGTTACGCGATAAGAGCGAAAAGTGCAAGGTAGAGTACTGTCCCCTTTCAATCTAATAGAAATCGAGGGTTTAATATGTTTTTTGCAGCCATGATTTTGATCTCGTATGAGACCAAAGTTGACCTCTTATGAGGCAAAATTCAATGTCCATGGGCACGAGGTGAAAATGTGGCCAGAAAAAAAGTTCAACAAAGTATTTGGAAACTCGCGTATGAAGAATATGACTGCTTTGAAAATGTACATTTTGTATGCGTGTACGCTTCGTTCCTGTACTTTTTTAGTTGTGAAGTTTAGGATTGGGTCGTTAGTTGCTTATAAGCGGCACAATGCGGACCAGTTCCGAAAAGACTCTTGGACTTCAACCTAGTCCAAACAGAGAAGAATGAGAGCTTTCGAATAGTGTAAAAATCCGACAAATTGGTTATTTCTAAGTGTAAGTACTAGCACGCCTCATACCCGCCCTCATGTGAAGCGGATCTGCCTCATGTGAGACGCCAAATACACTAGACAGTACCGGACACTTCTGTTGTAGGGCGGTCCTAAATAGGGACCGCTATTGTACAAGATGCATCTGTTGCACACCTCAAAATCTTGAGACAGTAGAAAAGCAGCAAGGCGAACGTACAAAATTCAAATTTTAGTCCTTATATTAGACACATCTGTGAATTCAAAGTAGAACCAGAAGAACGGTTTTTTAAGGTGCATTTGCGCAGGCCGAATAAATCTCACTGGAAATGCAGGTTATTCGGAGCCTGTTGTCCCTGAAGACAACATTTCAATTCTTTAAGAAAGCGTGGTATGTGTGACATGGCAATGGTTTCACAGAATTTGCCAGATGCTTAAAGGTATCGAGTGCTATGATCTGTTAACAAGAGTAACCTCACTTCCAGAAGTATACCTTTGGAATGCTTTCAAATATCTTTATGAAGATGGGCCTTGAAGAATATTGCAAAGCGCCGCATCAAACTGCGATAAGGCTGATACCGTTTCATTCAGTTCATAAAACAATTTTCTGTGGCATTCTGAGTCGAAGATTCGAAGGCCACCAGCAGCTTACTCAGTATCGAAGAAAAAGTAATTTGGAGGATATTTGTACGGAAAGACATGAAAAAGTGAAACTAGGCGAAGACAAACCTTTCTTTAAGACCAGCCATGCTCTTGAATTTTCTGCACAGTCCCAGGCGAGATAATCCACATAGTGTGTCATATCGATCTCACACGAGACGACAGTATTTCCAAGGTATTCTTCCCTTCCTGTAAAGTTAGCACAAAAAGTGATCGGACAGAAGGCCATCTAAAATTATCCTCAGAAGCTTATTTCACAATGCAGGTGCAATACTGCTCCGACTGTAAAGGACGTGACAATGCGCACTAGCTAGGTGCTAAGCATACTCCAGTATTTCAGGTGATTTGATGGACACGAATCATAGGCCCGGATATCGAATCACTGCTTCAATCCCAAACTTGATGATATCTGTTGGGCTTGTGAGATTGCATCCGCACTTGTTGCATCCGCACATCTGCACAGGAAGTTCAGCATGCCACTTCAGGGCTTGAAGAGCGACGGTGCGGCAATCCGGACCCGCATTAGAATCGTTGGAAGATAACATCGCCTGCGCAGAGTACGGGTGGCTACAAGCTATCGTGTAACTGAGCATCGTAATAGTTGTGTGTCTCGAAACCCATCGCATCCTTTTGTATTGACGAGAAAGTGGGCTGCTTCTGACTGAATACCCTTTCTTGTTGGACTGAAGGCTGTATCTGCAAATGCATCCTTTGAGCGACGCAAAATTTCTAGTGTCGGATATGCCAACCTGACCAACGGGTGTGAGAACGCGTGGGAACAATTTTTAGTTTTACTGTGTTTAGGCTGGTCCGCTTAACAGTTTCTCCCTTTTTGTCACAAGTGACTACTTCTATCACCTCATTTCAGTGATTTTTTGTAGAAGTTCTTTGTTCGCTTATATCCATCACTACAGATGACTCATTCAGAGATTATATTGGGAACTGCTGGCCATGTTTCTGGCTGATTCTGGACCATGTAGAGAGCAGACCAAAGCAATCTTCCGTTCCGCAAGACTTGCATTACTAACGTTTTCACCTACGCTCCTCATCCTCGCATGACACTTTTTTTTCAATTCATCGGAGGCGTTGGATTCCTGATCGCAGCATTCATCTCGTCGACTAGTGCAGGGCAAGTAGTTCCTAGTACTCCACAGCGATGGGGCACCGTCACCATCAAGTTCGTTGGACCCCGAACCAGTGAGACTGCGTGGCCAAACCCGTTCGCATACTATCGGCTAGATGTCACCTTCAATCACACGGGTTCGGGTGCAATTTCGGCAGTTCCTGGTTTCTATGCTGCGGATGGCAATGCCGCGTTCTCCGGCGCAACGTCTGGGAACGTTTGGATGGTACGCTTCTCTCCCGGTCGCACGGGCGAATGGACATACTTTGCGTCATTCAGGGCGGGGAGAGGAATAGCCGTACAGGAGGGCGGAGGGCAGCCGACCAGTTTCCACGGCGACTCGGGTAAGTTTGACGTTGGGGGATCGACCCCCTCGTGGCCGGACCTTCGCTCGAAAGGGCGCCTGCAATATGTCGGGCAGCGATATTTCCAGTACTCAAGTGGCGAGTACAAACTCAAACTTGGCACGAACACGCCGGAGAGCTTCCTTGGCTACACAGGATTTGATGGAGTAACAGGGTTTAGGCACGGCTACAAGTCTCACGAAGGCGATTGGCGGGATGGCGACCCGACATGGGGTAAGGACGGCCGCGGGAAGGGAATCATCGGCGCCATCAACTATCTCGCTGATCAGCATGTTAACTCGTTATTTAGCATTCTGATGACGGTCAAAGGGGATAGCAATGGTGATGTGCATCCATGGCTCACAAAGAATGAGCACATGCGATACGATGTGTCCAAGCTAGAGCAGTGGCAGATTGTTTTTGATCATGCCACGAAACGTGGAATGTCCCTCAACCTGGCGCTGCTTGAAACAGAGAATGAAGCTCTGTTTGAATATCTTGAAGGACTTTCGACCGCTAGCGGATTTGCCGTCTCTCGCAAGCTTTTCTACCGTGAGATAATTGCACGTTTCGCGCACAATGTGGGTTTCACACTGACTTTAGGGGAAGAGAACGGATGGAATGAGAAAACACAGAACGGTGGCGGCGGTCCTTGGGGTTTGGGAAATACACCACAACAGCGGCAGCTATTTACCCAGTTCATCCGGAAACTTGATCCGTACAAGTCGCCCATAGCTGTGCATACGTTCCCATCATTGAAAGACGAAGTCTACGGTCCCATGTTGGGGCCAAATAGCGGGGTGCGCGTCGAGAGTGCATCACTGCAAATGTCACAGAAATGGAAAACTGGAACAGAGACGGCCGAGTGGATTGCACGATCAACAAAGGCAGGGTTTCCATGGGTTGTTACCGCGGACGAAGTTGGAGCTGATTTTCCGGGGGCGGTAGGCGGAGTGCCGCTCGGAAACACTTTGCCTGTATCATATCGGGCAGAGATTGCATGGGCGAACATCCTGGCGGGCGGGGGTGGGATGGAGGTATTCTCGGCAGCAGTAGATCAATCTCTAGACGACTTTCGACTACTATCCGGGGCGTGGAAGGACTTCTCGAGACCTATTCGGCTGATGGCCGAAATGAGGATTCCATTTTGGGCGATGCAAAATGTGCGAGGCGTGGTGCAAACGCGCGGCGGCGGGGGCAAGTGGCTGCACGCTCTGGGCAAAGGCGGAGACGTGTATGTGATCTATGCGAGCGGTTCTGTCGAAGTTGGAGTTGACATGAGGCCGTACGTTGGAAGTTTTCAAGTACGATGGTTTGACCCGTCTGGAGGTCCGATCCAGTTGCTCATCGGTAGTAAAGCAAACGTGCAAGCGGGCGGAATTGCTTGGCTAGGCAGACCGCCTCGCACAGCGAGTGACTGGGTGGCGGTTGTAGCACGCACGGTAGGAGTGAAAAGGTGGAGCAGTTGAGTGAGCGGAGTTCAGCTTATTCCGGATGCGCTACTGCTTCGTAGATAGAGGAGCCTGGTCAGAAATGTCATGGGAATGTGAATGGAAGGCTGCTCCAGCAGGGCTGCCCTTGCAGATCAGAACAGCATCCCAGAGCGACCAAGGTGTCAACTGATAACTTTGTCCATCCAGGGTTAGGACTGCAGTGTTGAGTTTGCTTTTATTCGCAAAGTGTTCGTAAAACTATGTCTGAGAAAGGTAGAGGATTGTATGAAATACAGGATGACTGTTATAATAAGAAACTATCTGCTTGCAGTCTGGCAATAGGTCTCGCCAACATTTGCTCGCAGGTGTAGCGCACAGCAAGCGGGGCATTCTCTGGGAAGCAACTGGCAAACCGAAAGTTGCGAGGTGGTGTGGTTAGACCAGACATCACACTGCTGAATTGAAGCTTACTCATGAAAGTCACCGAACATAGACTGGGAATGATAGTAATACAGTTGTACACATACGCCTCGTACCGAGATTACCCTCTTCAAAGATCTGTGCTCGGCACCGCAAACCTACAGCAGGGTGCCAAGTATCACAAAATTGTATTCGTCAGTCTCGCCTCGGGAATATATAATGCTCGGGTGTAGCCACATATCACTTTCGCAACATGACTTTGCGGGCTATTTCGGGGGATCCCTCGCCCTGTACGGATTGTACTTTGAAGTATACTAACGTCTTACAGAAAGCGCAGATTTCATGCTCATGTCGTGCAGGGTTATGTCACCCAGTTGTTGTTCGGACTTCATCAAGCTTTAAGGAATTATATAGCCCAATAATCCAGACTTCTCGTTTTCGCTGCTATGTAGAAATATATATTGAAATGAGGTTTTATCTCTCGGCACACGCTGACAAGTTTCTTGCTGATCGTATGCCCCTAGCTACACTTCTAACACACTCTGGATACTGGAAGTTAGACTCGAGTTAGCCAGTACTGTATTTTATATCGAAAACCACGCCCGACGGCCTATTTGGTGAGTAGGGGCATTGCGAGTAACATTGGTTAGAGACTTGACTTGACAAAAAGTTTCGTTAATATTCCTTTAACTCCGATGATTTTACCTCAGTGTTGCAAGGATGTGTTGTCCGTATGAAATGACACACAGCACTTGAATTGCTGACGCTTCGGGGCCTTCTTCTCCTGTAAGTAGGATGGAAGGCGGAGATCTCGAGTGTTATATGCCTTTTCTAAGGCAGAAATTTCTCCTACTTATCCACCATTTACTGATGTGAGTTTCTACCATATGTCTTGCGGAACGCATATTTTCTGAGATGCCGTTAATTTGCGAACTCTTGATATAGGATGTCTGTTGTAATTAAATCTCTGCTTTAGAACCCAAGCCCTCTGTTGTATAACCAGTAACAGTTCTGCACATATTGCCTTGGCTTGCATCTCGTTGGTGCCTATAATGTTTTTGGGAGCGACTGGACGAGGCTCACCAGCAAAGTTTACCAACTCGAACCTTTCCTATTGAACGTCTCCGTTTTCTATTGATAGTACGGTACAAGCATCGCTTGGAAATCGTGAGAACAGTATCAGGAATGAAAGCGACGAAACAAAAATGGCAGTATAATATCTACGTTCGTATGAAACACCACATTACATTGAGTACATCGCGAGGTATTACCACAGGTATAGGACTTTCTGCAACCAGTACCACGCAAAACTAAAAAACTACTTCGTCGAAGAAGAAAGGAGCTATGCATCCATTCTTCACAGGCCTCAGAATGTTCCGTCACCAACGCATGATGCATGACTAATAACCGCCGCCAAATCTTCGAAAACTTTGGCTTCCACATGCTAGTTCGCAACTGCATGAGGGACAGTCTCCGTGTAAATGTGTTCCTTCTCGCTCTTAGGTTTCAGGGGTTTAATCGATATTCTCAAGAAACTTCATCAGTGGTAGAAAACCCTACACCTAACCTCCTACTTCTGTCCGGCCGAGGTTTTAATTCTGATCGAGCAGGTTCTATTCTCTACGCTCATATGAACAAACTCAGAGGATGTTTCCAGAGAAAAGGTCATCTCAATTGCTACAATGCCTTGCTGTCTAAATCTACCCATATGATTGGCCATTTCACTATATTTCCTAACCAAACATCAAGAAAACGTGCTGTTCTTTCGTGCCGAGCATGTTTCGTCGACCTTGCTTCCCCTCTGTTGTTCCTCTTGGTACCGATATGAATATAATGTGCTGCTGAAGAAACACGCCAAGTTTTGAAATGGGGTACTGAGCAACTATCGTATTCCAGAAGCTAATAGAATAAACTGTTTTCTGGCTAACCACATATGTAAATATTGTGATCCAATCTGCTACTAGCCTGAGTTAGCTGGAATCACCAACCACGGCAACACCAGCTCATTGAATCGTTTTTGCTAATGATGTCAATCCTCAAGATATCAGGGCTTCGTGAGTAAGATGGGTGCCGACGATTAAGTAATTCCTTTACAAAGCGGATTCAGGTAATTATAAGGGAATGTTTTAGAATGTTAGCCCGCCCCAGTGCCTAGCAGACTTCTAGCCTGATATGAGGCCAACTTTCGAGTCGAAATATCAATTTATTCCGAATGTATTTTACTTGTCATCTTGCCCGAGAAACCCTGGGTAGTATTGACAGTTTAGACAGAGGAGGACCGTCCAATCTTACAGGTAGCAGTAGAGGGAATCACAGTGTATACAGTAGCGAGTCCTCAGTTTTCCAAAACCATGCCTCCCACTTTTGATTCCCATCGCATTGTCGGATTGCGAGTTGGTACCCACGTTCGCTTTTTACCCCCTAACTTCGAGTATCCACGAATGAATGATGCCTACTGGAAGACGAAGAGGGTGTTCGGAATTATTGCAGACCTCTACAGGTCCAAATGTAAAGATAGAGTGCTTATTAATGTCTATATCACCTGGGAGTTTTTGGACGGTGCCAAGGGCACACCTCCGGGGGCAGCGACAGGTTCTTGCATCCACAATCGGGGAGGAGGGTATGGAAATACTGCGGTGAGCGCGGATTGAGTGGTTCGCGGTAGATCTGCGCTATGGGCATCACATCATATTCCTTTCCAAGACGGTCCGGACCACTCGGTACCTATCGGTAAGGAAAAGACCACAGTTATAAATGGGATTTGTCGACAGCCGATGGGATGTGACGGCACGCTGAAGGAGGTACCCTTGGTGACAGTTTGCAGTCTGTGACGCCATTACTTGACCCATTGATAGATACCAAGTACTGTGAAAGAAGTTAGGTTGCTAAAAGCCTTAACAAAACTTCAAGGAACTATAGCGGATCTCAAAGATGGCTCTGCCATACGTCTTACAGATTCTGAGTAAACATTTGCGTGGACAACTACGGACAAGTCGCTACACCTCAGAAAAAGCAATTGCATGCTATGAAAACTGGAAGGCACTACCAGGACGCAGTTTCAGTGGAGATGCGCATGTACTTGTATAGGAAATCTGTACCGTGCATTAGCAGACCAATGAGGGATTGACTACTCGAAGACCGGACTTTGGAAACGATGCGTCGTCACGCTTGGGGAGGTAGAATTTCAGATAATTCAGGAGAAGGCAGCCGGTTTTGGAAGCTCTTAGTACACGAACGACAACAAATACGAGGTAGCAATACTTTGTAATATAGTGTAGGACTGAAGAGGTGGTTGGGGCCAATTTGTGGATAGTGTCTTAATTATAGAATTGTATCTCTGTGTAGAGATTTGCTCTAATGGCGTGCTATGGCGGGTGTAGATACGCAGAATCGCTCGAACTTACGACTCCGTAGCGGCATGCATAAGGGGCTGTGCTATGTCCCTAAAGTCGTATAAGACTGTCGCAGACAGTCGTGAAACCTATACAAATCTTAAAACTACTTGTTAGTCTGAAGCTAAGGTGATACAACACCGATAGCAACAGAAGTACCGGAGTTCAAAACACCCACGGGGCACTCAACGAACGAGCCTCGCAGTGAAACCAGAGTTTGGGAGGGCGTGCGCTAGAAGCCTGATAGTATATCAAATAGGCCAGCGCCGCGCATGAAGAGGATGGACGTGGTAGACTTCTACCAAGAGGAACTTCGGGGCTCAGCGAAGAATACAGGTGCGGTCGCCCGTAGCAACGAGTCGTGCAGCAGAAGAGAATGCGATCGCTTGACGGGGAAAGGGGAGCGGTGGAGGTAGATCGATATCCTGCGAACGCTTGGCAGCTGCTAACAGACTCTAAAGACAACTACCCCTTCAACATAGACTCAGATCTACAATAGAGCTTATTTTTGTCATCCAGGTAGATGCTGAGTCCTGCGCCGGCGGCCAGTCTGCCTTAGCTAGATACAATCGTATCTACATATAGTCATAAATACTTCATCCTACCTTGGCACGTGGTATCAAATATTAAATAAACCAAATGGAATAAAGTGTTATTGGAAACAGACTAGTATTGAAACGTGTGTCCCGTGGAACAGTACTGCGCCAGGTGCGAAAGCCAGGGCTGGCGTATCAGTGGCTTTCAATATTGGGCGTCGGCTAATTCGACTGTAGACAGTGCACATTATTGCCACATTAAGGCTGAGGGCACAGACCATTTCCTGGAGGCACCGCTCTACACCATCTAGATACATGCCCTGTGCTGGGGCCACTGAGGCTCCGAGTGACAACTACGGCACGCCTCCCTCTCGTACTTGCGTAGCTGGCTGATAAATAGCGCGGGACGTCCGATAGGGGTATGCGATGACATTTCATATGGCCGACCAGCGTGCCCTACAGTAAAATGGTGTCGCTTGGCCGTCTCGCTACGCGAGCGGATCAACATGAATGAGTACTGGAGGGTGAGTCTGCTCGATTGCTGCGATGTGCCGACGACTTTCCATTTGATGAGGCACTGCTACCCATGATATGGACGGGTATGGACTTGGGAATAGTGTTATGGGAATAATGACAGGCGCGTGAAGCGTCAGGAACGAAAATACGGGTAGAAAGTTGTCCCCAATCGCGTACGGCGTAGGAGTAACTGCGCGCGAAGGCTGACTCAATTCAATAGAATATGGGTATAGATATAGCTCGCCCGCAGGATTTTTTTTTGCAAGCAGTTGGACTGCAGCCCTGGTCAGACATTGGCGCTTGCGATATGCCGCACCATGGAATGCCGCGCCAAGGTCCGCAACAGATGCGCAACCGACGGCGGTAGACCCCGCGAGGCTAGTTGACGTTGGTGAGAGGACCGTTGTAAACTGTTTGCTGAGGAACGCCTATGTATACGGAGCTAGCCCCGTAGGCATTGTGGGTTCTTCAGCTGATGGAATGGCGGCGAGCGATGAACGGAGCAACTGGGGAGATACATAAACTCTTTTCACACGGAGGTAGGCAGAAATCATTTAACAAGCGGCCGGGTACCGGCATATTGGCCTTGCTGAGATCCCGCACAGGAGTTAGGTTGCGCCCCAGATAGTCCATACGCTTTTCATTTGCAAAGAGGAGGGGGTGTCGCCTACGGGTAGTTCCTGAATGAGAAATCACCCGTCCCTAACCCTCTTCGTTACCAATAGTCGATCGTAGGGCATGACTCACACATTTAGCGATCCGCATCCCCGCTCCGGTGCCCCGCAAAGCTGCATGTGCAGAGGGGCTCACGTCGGACCGCATTAGTCTTGCGTGGAGGAGACCATTCGGGTAGTTGATCGAGGCGAGATTCACCGCATCGTATTGAGTGTCCACTGAATTTGTGTATGTAGCATGCGTTTTAACGCTTCAAATTTTATCGCGTCCGGTCTGATTCCAATATGCTCAGCAATCGATACACAGGGAGTAATTTCGGACGGCTATGCGTGGCCTTGCGTATCTCCGTTGGTTTTCGCTGCGTTAGACACAGGAGGCTGTATATCCGGACCAATCTCGCCGGTGTTGTCATCCAAGGTGGGGATTGTCGGGTTTGGGCGCGCGTGGCCTGATTCTCAATCTCTCCTGGTCGCCCGGTGGATTCTTGCAAAGGTCGAAGTGGTGACATGTCTGGGACAGTTTGAGCGAGGCTACCCGGTTACGGTCGTTCATTCTCCTGCAAGACGCAGAACGCGTTTGAGGCGCCCAGTCCCTCACGATG
>JAUKWC010034613.1:0-16685 GCA_032356245.1 Endocladia muricata
ACGGGGTGACGGGCGAAGTCTTAGCACTAGATAGTGTGAATTTGGTGGCTCGTGGGAACCAGGTGGTTGTGCGCGATCGCCTAAACTTCCGAGAGTATGTAGATGTTGCCAGCGGTGAAGTATATTACCTCAGCCTCACTGAGGATAAAACGCCTAATGACAATGAAGTGACTGTAAAAGGGAAATATTATCAGGCTGAGCAAGGCGTCCTCACCGAAGCGAGTACTGACAACCTAGAACTCATCGAAGCTCAAAAAGTAGTCGGCTACTATCGATACCGCGACATTAATACCGGCAATACCTACTACTTAGACCAGCCTGACATTGTAGGGGCACGCGTCTTTGAATATGCAGATAGTGATATTCAAGAGATCGACAGCTTAGAGAGCTCTAGTTTGATTCTGGCTCCCGTCCTTAACGTGCTGGAATACCAAGCTCGCGAATCACAAAGCGGACGATACGTGTATACCGGTGCCAACGGCCAAGAATACTACAAAGACCGCCCCGATAATGATGTCGTGTACACCCGTCAAGATCAGGCTGGGCTTTACCTTTACGCTGTGTTGGATAATGACTCACCTACTGGCGTTCCGACCTATACCGTCGTGACCAGCACAGATGACTACGACGCATTTGCCGCTCAAAATGCTAGCCGCTACTCAGAAGTCGAAATTTCCTTTATTCGTGCGAACGAATCAGGCGTACTTCAAGCCAAAATGATTGAAGAGCTAGCAGGCGGCATCCAGCTTGCCCAACCCGCTGGAGAACTCAAAAATCAACAGTCAGGCTTTGCCATTAATGCCGATCGTCTGGTGCTATCAGCTCAGCGAGACTTGGGCACAGTTAGCGAATTTGCAGAGCTTCAAGGCACCTCAATCGATATCTCTAGCGGCGGTGACCTGCACTTCAATAGCCTCTCAGAGAACGTCAGCGACTTGAGCTTGGCTTCTACTGGCTACTTTGACAATAAAGGTGACTTTATCGGTGGTCGCATTACGAGCGATCGCGTCATCGCCGCTGGCTCACTAACCCTCTCCGCCCTAGCAGGCCTAGACCTCGACACAAATGTAGACATTCTCACCGCCAAAACAACTTCCGTAGGCGATATCGTTATTCGTGAAGCCGATGGCCTAGCGCTCAACAACATAGAGATTGGCGATGGAGACTTTGCCCTTGACGTCGCAGGCACAGGCACCATTGATATTTCTCAGCTACAAGCCGCAAAAGGAAACATCAATTTAACCGTCAATCAAATCAGCAACCTCAATATCTCCGAACTGGTCTCTGGAGAAGCGCTAGATATCAGCGCTGAGCAAGCCACCATTGTCATCGGCCAAGCCGAAGTCAGTGGAAATGTTCAGCTCTCTGCCCAGCAAATAAACGGTCAATCCTTTGACGGCACACCGGACCTTATCGGTGACACACTCGATATTCAAGTTGCTCAAGGCATTGGCGATAACGCTAACCTCTTAGAAACGTCGGTAAGCGAATTGTCTATTGCCGCAGGCACTGACGTTAACCTCAGCAACTACGGCGGCGTAACGGTACAGGGCATCACCGGCTTTGCTCCAGAGTCTAAAGTGCAGTCCGTCCAGCTAGAAACCCATAGCCCACTCACCATCACCGGCGTTATCGACGTTACTGATGACATACAGCTAAAATCCGGCGACTCAGCCGCCACTGGCGACGACCTCACGCTGACCAGCACCGCTCGCCTAAACGGTCGCAACATCACCCTCCTTGCTGGCGATAACTTCACCGCTAAAGCCGGCGCAACGATCACCGCGACAGACAATATCACAGTTGCCGCAGACTACTACAACGAACAAGGCCAAACCGACGAGCAAGATGCAGGCATCGGCGCAGTCATTCAGCTCAGTGCGGCCATCACCGCCCAACAGCTCACCGTACGCGGCGGTCGCGACAGCGACATCATCAATCTAGATGGTGCCGCCACCGACCTAACCCGACTTGATAGTGGCGCTGGTAACGACACCATTAACTTAGGCAACCCCGACCAAACCCTGAACCGAATTGGGGGCGAATTAGAGATTGTCGGCAACAGTGACATCGACACCCTCAATATTGAAAACCAGGGCAACACAGGAGAGGGCAGTACCCTTAAGGTGACAGAAGACCGCATTAGCGGCTTAGTAGGTATGACAGGCGATATTACCTACAACACCCTTGAAGTTGTCAACATCTGGCTAGGCGATGGCAAAAAATCTGTAAGTGTTCCGAACAATATGTCAACTCAAATTAATGTAGAGGCAGGAATTGGAGAGCAAACACTCGTGGTTGATTACTCCGATATCATTACAGGCTCTAACCTAGTCCTGAAAAACAACCAAATCACCCTAACTGAAACAGGAGAAACCTTCTCTCTAGAAAACATTGACGCTGTTGATATTCGCCTAGGTAGCGGTGACGACAGCTTTACCATGAAAGACACAGACTCCGCTAAACCCATCACTATAGATGGAGGCATCGGCAATGACCGTATCACCGTGGATCTAAAATCTCGTCGTACTGCCGTGAGAGAAACCATTGAAATCAATAACAGCAGTATCAAAGGGTTTGAGTTAGATAATTACTTCAAATATATTGGCATGGAAGAGTTAGCCATACAGCTTGGCGATGAAAGTAATGCTATAGATATTAAAAATCACTTTAGCGGTGTTTTAGAAATTGAAACTGGTAGGGGAGATGATCTTGTTACTTTATCCTCGGCAACGCCTCAGAGCATCGTCAAGCTCTCGACGAGTGATGGTCATGATGTTATTAACATTAAAAATGGTAACAACATCATCAATGCGGGTGGTGGCGACGACACCATCAATACAGGAGTCGGCAATGACAACATTCATGCCGGTGAAGGCAACAACACTGTCAATGCAGGTGACGGCAACAACATTATTGATACCGGTGATGGCGACAACCGCGTGACCACAGGTGCAGGGCACGATACTGTGAACACAGGAAAAGGCCGCGACATTATTCGAACAGGAGCCGGTAACGACATCATTAATACCGGCGATGGCAACGACTATATTCTTACGAATGATGGTGACAACATTATTGATGCGGGTGATGGTAATAATCGCGTGATTACAGGCAGTGGCATAGATAAGGTCACCGCAGGAGAAGGCCGCGACATCATCACAACCGGCGCAGGCGATGACACAGTAGATGGGGGAGATGGCAGTAACAATATCAATGCGGGTAGCGGTGACAATCGCATAACGACAGGAACGGGCAGAGACGTCATTAGGGCCAGCGAGGGCAACGACATCATCAGCACCGGTGATGGCGACGATATTATCCTTGCCGGTGACGGTAACAACACTGTTGATGCAGGTGATGGTAATAATCGCGTGATTACAGGCAGTGGCATAGATAAGGTCACCGCAGGGAAAGGCCGCGACATCATCACAACCGGCGCAGGCAATGACACAGTAGAGGGAGGAGATGGTAATAACAATATAAATGTGGGTAGTGGTAACAATCGTGTAACGACAGGAACCGGCAAAGACGTCATTAGAGCCAGCGAGGGCAATGACATCATCAGCACCGGTGATGGCGACGATATTATCCTTGCCGGTGACGGTAACAACACTGTTGATGCAGGTGATGATAATAATCGTGTGACCACAGGTGCGGGAGAAGACTTCATCAGAACAGGTGATGGTGATGATATTATTTTTGCCGGTGATGGTGATGATGTTATCGATGCAGAAGAGGGACGCAACACCATTAATGCGGGTACTGGCAACAATCAAATCATTACGCAAGTCATTGTTGAAACGCCATTAGAAGAAACTAAAAAAAGGAGATCTTCTTTCTGGCCTTTTCGTAGATTTGGCGACAGATAAGTAGACGTGCACAGTACTTTGTAGGAGAGAAAAAGCAGCTGGCATCGTTAAATAGGAAATAGGTCTTGGAGCAGTCACGAAATCGGTCTAAACAGAGCACACCAGCACCGGGCAGTAAGGCCAGCACCGAGTAGTAAAGACTGAGGACATTCCCTCGGTAGATCATTCCGTCGGTAGATCATTCCGTCGGTAGATCACGCCGTCGGTAGATCACGCCGTCGGTAAAGCCCTGAGAGGAACGATCTATAGTTTCCTCTCTCATTCTGGGCTTTTCCGGCTTCACTAAAAGACAGGCAGATCCCACGACGATTGTCGTAGCATTGCGACAAGACGAAAAACCGAGTGCGCTTGAGTGAGTCGGGCTGTTGCTCGCACTCGCTAAGCCTAGTGCATTTGGTGTCACTAGTGTTAGCCGTACCACCTGTTGCGAATGATGTGCTGATAGTGATTGCGGATATTGCCTAGGAACTTTATTCGCTGCTGAGCCGGGAAAACGGTACCCCAATGGTCCAAACAAGTCAAAACTTTGTACAGGCAGTGCCCCTGCACTGGTTATGAGCTTAGTGAGCTAGTCAGGATTGTAGCTGTCGAGAGTTGAAAATGGGTAAGCTTTTGGTAATTCCGTACTGGCTACGAAAATGCACTAATTTGTGGAAGCACGGATATAACTGCCGTAAAACTTCAATAAACACAGGATTTTGACCATCTGGCGGCGCTGCGCGATAAACCGCTGCTCTAGACCCTTCGTGGTAGTAGACCGAACGCAGGCAATGTTTTCGCAGCTATAAAAAATTCACGCCTGTAAGCAAAATTTCAGTAAGCTCGATGCTTTAAGCATAAAAAGACGGCTTCGGCTTCATTTCTCTTAATTGCTAAAGAAAATTTTCTAGCAGTTACGTCAGCTAGTCAGCACAGGTGTTCGTCGGCCAAATAGCGGTAGAAAGCGTTTCTGATAAAAGCAGCGAAACCATACTCAAAATAGCCCGTGCTCTAAAATGAATGTTACGGGCCAGCAATATTTACAATTCGCAACTAAACTATTAAGGTGATTGCTTAATTGACCTATTATTTGAGGTTCGGAAGAAACAGCCACTTGTGATGAGGTATCGCTATACAGGATCTGCTAGATATCAATAGAGCTGAGTATCATTCGTTCAAACTCAAGAGGTTGAGTCCTTTTCCAACCTCTATCGTAGCGATTGTAACGCCCTACACCACTCTGAAAATTGTCCTTATTTTTCGAGAGTACAGTGGCATTGCCACATACTGGATCACAAAGCTGGGCAATCATAAGGTTGGGCAAATCTGTGCCTGCGATTAGTAACCGCTTGTCCCAAGGAGTCTGGAATACCTTCACACTAAGCCAAACGGTACAAAGATATTAATAAAAATGGGAAAAGTTTTACCCGAAGTTTGTTCGCCTAAAAAAGAAGATAACGCAGTAACGATGCCTCAATCTAACTTTCAAGACCCCAGCAACGTCAATTCTTCCTCAATAGGGCTTGCGGATAAAATTGCGACCACTGCGGCTACTGACGTCACAACTGAATCATCGATTTCTCAGGCACAATCTCGAAAATGGCGCTGGGAAGTGATGTTGATCACGCTCATGCTGCATGTTGGAGCACTGCTTGCCTTTTTCCCACAGTTTTTCAGCTGGAAAGCTGTTGGTGTGGCCGTATTTCTTTACGCCGTCACAGTAGGGCTCGGGATTTCGCTGGGCTTTCATCGACTGGCCAGCCATCGCAGCTTTAAGCTGCCAAAGCTACTAGAGTATTTCTTTATTTTATGCGGAACGTTAGCCGCTCAAGGCTCCGTCAAAGGATGGGTGGGTTATCATCGCATGCACCATCTCTATACTGATGAACCCAAAGATCCCCATGATTCTACCGAAGGGTTTTGGTGGAGTCATCTCACCTGGGTAATGCACGATATTCCTGATGAACCAGAGCGGCTTCGACTCACCAAAGACATTGCCAACGATCCGTTTTACACCTTTTGTCATAAATACCATTCGCTTTTGCAGGCTGCGTTAGGTCTGGTTTTATATGCTATCGGTGGTATGCCATTTGTGGTGTGGGGAATCTTTGTCCGTGTTGTTGCTGGATTTCACAGCACATTCTTTGTCAATAGCGTGTGCCATATGTTCGGCTATCGCAATCACAATACCCCTGATACCTCTACCAATAGCTGGTGGGTTGCCTTACTGACCTTTGGTGAAGGCTGGCACAATAATCACCATGCTTCTCAATTTTCTGCCCGCTTTGGTACTCGCTGGTGGGAAATAGATATGGTGTGGTGGGTTATTCGTAGTTTAGAGTCGCTAGGTCTGGCTACACAGGTAAAGCGAGCTAGATAATGCCTCTAAGTCCTCACCCTAACGTACCCTAACGTTTAGATGAACCCCAAACCATCTCTCCCTAACTTGGGGAAAAAGGGTCTGGGTTTTGCTCTCTCTTTCCCTAAACTAGTCGTTTTTCGATTTCGGCTTTCACGGCATCTACATCGGCAGCGACTTGAACAGCGGGATTTGCGTACTGGCTTGTGATGCCTTCTAGATTTGATTCGTGATAGTTCACTTTGAAATCGGTAAATTTCAGTCCATGAGCGGTGCTGATGACCACCGTTTTATCACTGGATTTGATGACGCCTTGTTTGATGAGTTTGGTCATCACAGCTAGAGCGACACCCGTATGAGGGCAGGTGAACATGCCTGTAAGATCGGCGTGGGCGGCGGCAGCAGCAAGTTCGCTTTCGGTGGCTTGTTCTACAATGCCGTCTGTTTCTGTAATTGCCTTGACAGCTTTTTCATAGCTGACTGGGTCACCAATGCGAATCGCATTCGCCAGCGTATTTTGCGCGGTAACAACAACTTTTTCTTTGAATCCACTCTTAAAGGACTCGTAAAATGGATTGGCTTTGGCGGCTTGTGCAGCAACAAGTCTGGGCATGCGTGTGATCAGCCCTAGATCCATCATCAGCTTAAAGCCTTTGTAGAGTGCACTAACGTTACCTAGGTTGCCAACTGGAATGATGATCCAGTCGGGAACTTCCCAATCAAACTGGCGAATGATTTCAATACCGACGGTTTTTTGGCCTTCAATCCGCAGGCTGTTTAGCGAGTTAGCGAGGTAGATAGAGTTGTCTTTGGTAACCTCTTGGACGATTTTCATGCAGCCATCGAAGTCGGTATCGAGCGCGAGCACATGGGCTCCATTAGCCACGGGCTGAATAAGCTGCGCCGTACTGACTTTACCGGCAGGTAGGAAAATAATGGCTGGAATGCCCGCATAAGCAGCGTAGGCGGCTAGGGCAGCACTCGTATCGCCAGTGCTGGCACAGGCCACTGCTTTTACAGAGCTGCCTTGAGCCATCATTTGCTTCACAACGCTCACCAAAGCAGTCATGCCCAAGTCTTTGAAGCTACCTGTATGGCTGTTGCCGCACAGCTTGATCCATAGGTCAGGGACACCCAGCTGCTGACCTAATCGCTCTGCCCAGAATAGGTTGCTATTGCCTTCATACATACTGACGACGTTTTCGTCTTTGAGCGAGGGGATAACCCATTCGCGCATATTCCAGACACCGCTGCCGTAGGGCCAAGTGGTAGAGGTGCTAGCGCGGTGGTCGAACAGCTGTCGCCATTGCTCGGCGCTGCGTTTTTTGAGCGGCTCGCGATCGTGGTGTACCTCTAGCAGGCTGCCGCAAGAGGGGCAGTTGTACAGCACGTCGTAGATGGAATGCTTGGCAGAGCATCCCGCGATGCAGCGGAAATAGGTGGTGAGTTTATCTGTGGCTGGTTTAGACGCGACAGCGGACGACATGGAGGTTCCTGGAAGAGGGACATAAGCTATCCCTATTTTATAGCGGTCAGGTGCGAAGTAAAAGGTGAGTGATCATTCGAGCCGTCTGTGTAGGGCAGTGAGTACATAGAACTATTCTGATTTCCTTTCAAACAGAGCCCGACTTCCTTGCCCTTATCGCTCTATCAAATCGGGAGCTTTCATAGCAAATATTAGACCCCTTTCATAATAGAAACTATAGTATTTCCAGTAGGCTTTGGTTCACTGTTTTCTTCCCAGACAGATGGTGAAAGGTCTGAATACTCAGTTGTCACCAGGAAGCAGGCCGGGTCGTCCGCACAAGTTATCGATTGAAAACCAGATTTATGAAATGGTGATGATGGCTATCACCAAAACACCGATTGAGCGGATTAAACCCAAACAAAAAGCATTCTACTCTGACAAGCCACTAAATTTAGCTCTACAGATCTGAAGGTTTTTTGTAGCTCTTTGTTTTATGGAACTGAAGGAAGAATCCTCGAAAGACTTTACTGCAAGCAATAAGTCCAGTCTCAAATCCCATTCCAATGACACAGCAAGCCAGCATCACGACTAAAAAACGTGGCCAATAGGAGGGGATGAGTGTAGTCGCTATTGGCCATAGCACTAGGTATGTATTCATATGAGTTAAATAAATTCCATACGAGTACTGGCCTGTAATTTTGGATAGCCGTCCTAGGTTCAGTGTTTTGAAGATAGATGCTCTGGGAGCGAGTATTGCAGGGTTTAGCATTTTGACTTGGGTTAGGCTCACTAGTCCACAGAATAGGCCAATGCCAATCAAGGCCTCTGCAAAAATGCTGAGTGCTGGATATGTTAGCCACTTGAAGCTAAGACCCATCGCAAATAAACAGAAGCTGACGAGCATGAACTGTTGTTGAAACAGCAGCTTGTTTAGCCAGCGATTGATCTTGCTGACCGGCTTTGAAGGGCTAGCAGACTGAAGAAACGTCATGGCTAGGTAAATACCAAAGGCAAACTCAAAGAGCCTAGCGGGGAAAAAAGCCAGTGCAATTAAGTTCCAAGAGCCTTCTATGGGTGAAAGCAAAAAGGCAGCTCGGTAAGCAAGAGAAGACAGCAGAGACAGCGTCAGCAGTTTGCGCCATCCCCATCGGCAGCCGATCCGAATCAAATACGGAAAAACGAGATATAGCTGTACACAGAGGCCTATGTACCACCAAGCACCGTTCAGGAAGTAATAGTAGCTTGGGATGAAGTTACGCAGGGTAGAGACTGTCGCTAGCAGAGCTAGGAAAGGCGAGAGTGCCCCCTGCTGCCATACGTTTTGGCCAAAGGGAGCCCAGGCGGAGTTGATGAAGTAAAGTCCGGTTGAAAGAGCGATCGCAGCCCAAAAGGAAGGAAAAATTCTGAAAACTCGCTTTCTCCAAAAATCCACAAGGGGAATTTTTTCAATACCTTGGCGGCCATATGTTTTCCACCAAGAGGCTGTTAGCCCAAAGCCACTGATGATGATAAAAACGTTGACGCCTGTACTGCCTGCTGAAATAAATAGCTCTAGACCAATATCGACAATGTTTTTGAGGCCACCTTTTGATATGCTTGCGATCGCCTCATCCCACACCAAATATCCTCTGGTGTTACCCGTTAGGTGATATGCCACAATCCAAACAATAGCCCATCCTCGCAGCACAAGTAAGCTTTGGCTAAGAGTGTCATAAGACTTTTGAGGGCGGTCCATGGAAGCGTAAATCCTTGCCTTTCACTACGGACTTGGCATAAGGGTCATCCCTAAAATACCCAATGAGTACTGCGATAAAATTGAATATCACAGTAGAGCTGCGTTTTCGAGAGCGGTAAAGAATCGGTTTTGAGCATGTACTTATTAAGCTAACAACGCTTGAGGTGCCTCAAAGGTTCGCTGTTGAAGCGGATGCGATAGGTAAGGATCTGCATCCTCTATTCTTAGACGTTTATGCCATGCTCTGAACGCAGAGGCATAAAGACTATCGTTTGGCCCAGGACCATACCAGGAAAAACCCAGTGCGCTGCTCCCTCCTGTAATAGACCGTGAGTGACGGGTAGAAATTAGCAAAGGATATTTTATTCGTTTGATTGTATTGGAACCAAATACTTGTGAAATCCGCTCTAGATGTTCTGTATCAGCGCCTGTGCGAACAGCATCGAAATAGCCGATAGTCTCGAAGATTGGAGAGCGCTTAAAGCACAGCGTAATGTGAGCTTGTCTATTGGGTCCTTCTGGCTTGAATTCAATGCAGCTCTCTTCATCAACTCTAAAGAAGCCACACATCACAGCCAGCGTTTTAGGATCTTGTAGTGTCTCGACCTGTCTTTCGATAGTTTGAGGATGCAGCCAATCGTCTGAATCCATAAAAGCAATGTACTGCCCTGAAGAAATAGCGATACCATTATTCTTTGATACATAGGTTCCTACGTTTTGCTGATTTCTCACTACTTGGACGCGCTCATCTGTCGCCGCTATTTCTTGTAGAAAATCAAAATTATCGTCTGGACTACAGTCGTCCACGATAATGAGTTCTATGTTGCGATAGGTTTGATTCAAAATTGACGAAATTGCGATGGGAAGCAGCATATCTCGTCGGTAAGTGGTCATAATTATACTAACCACTTCATCCGAATCAACACGATAAGAAGGACTACACTGCAGATACTGAACATTGAATTCACAGTGCTCTCCGGTTGACTGAATGGGCAAGAAGTTGCCGGCTGTCAACCACTTATTCACCATCTGTAGAGATTTTTGATAATCTCCATGTAGGCGAAACACCTGCGCTTGAGCCATATCAACCAAACGGCTATCGTAATGATGATTTGAATACTCGGCCAAAAATTGCAGAGCTTCATCTGTTTTCCCTAGCGCAGATTGCGCTAAAGCTTTATAGCAATATAGTCTCTCATCTGCGGTATTGTAAGCAATGCCTTGAGAGCAGAGATTTATAGTGCTTATGTAGTCCTTATCATGGAAACAAAGAATTTCAGAGAGAAGGACATAGCCTCTAATATTACTAGGATGCCAGTGAATGATCTCTTGAAGCTTTTGCTTTGCGCTTTCAATATCATCCAACCGAATTAAGGCAAAACAGCAAAGCGATGCAGCAGCTGCAAAAGTAGCAGTTGTAGATGGTTTTATTTGGTTACAGTAAGACAAAGCTTCTTTGATATTAAAATCCTGCAAAGCGTACTTCGCTAGCTGTAGCTGTGCCTGCTCAGCGACCTTTGGATACTGCTGTAACGCATCCAAACAGATCTGCCTTGCGATGCTGCTCTCATTTTTCGCCCAAAGCACTTGAGACTTCCACAGACAGAGAAACCCAGGATTAACAGAGCAGGACAATAAACTCTCTAGAATTTCCTCTAAATCTAAAAAGCGACCACTTTCTATCAAATGAATTACTAAATGGTTAATCAGCCGAGTTAAAGCCCCTTCATGATCAAAATTTGGGCATATATGCGCATTGCAGTAAATATAGGCTTTAATTAGACCGACAATAAATGACCATTCTTGAGTGCTGCTTGCCACATCGACTAAACGTATCAAGATAGAAAGCTGATTAGGATAGAGATCGTTAAGTAGACGAAGTTCTCTGTCGGCAAAATGAAACTCTTCTAGGCGCATGAGCACATCTGCTTTACGTAAATGCCCCTCTTTTGACTGAGGAAATTTCTCTGTAACGGCATCGAGACGCTGTAGCGCCAGTTTCCATTGCTGTTGCTGAAAAGCTATGCGAGCTAAGCCGCAAAGTCCTTCAGGTTCATCTGGATAGTGTTCTAGCATCCTGGTAAATACTATCTCTGCTGCTAGGAATTGGCAAAGCGATACTAGTGCCTTTCCCTCTAGGACATAACCAGGTAAAAAATCAGGAAACTGTTCTTGTAGGTGCTTACAGCGCTGCAATAAACAGTGCCACCGATGCATATGATCAGCTAGTCGGCATAACCCATATAATCCGATATTTTCATCAGGATATTCCTGCGCGAGATAAGTAAAATACTCCTCTGCTTCATCAAATTTCTCTAGTGATAAGAGTGCGTTTCCTTTTATTGAATGGTTGAGAACATGATAGGGAAAATTATCCTCTAGATACTCAGAGTGCTCTAGCGCCACCTGCCACTGTCGACTGCGAGCAGCGACTTTCATTAATCCACGAAGGCCTTGAGCCTTATTGGGATAAAGTTCGGTCAAGTAGGTAAAAACGGCTTTCGCTTCACTCAATCGGTTGAGTTCTATAAGTACATTGCCCTGTGAAACATATTCAGGTAGATACTGAGGAGATTGTTCTGGCAAGACCCTACTGCAGTCTAAAACAATTGTGGACTGATCTCTAAGCTTCGCAATTTTTGCTAGCCCAGAAACCCCTCTTACGTCGTGAGGCGGCGACTGCTTCGTTAGATAAGTAAAGACTTCTTCAGCTTCTTCTAAGCGTTTTAAGCTTAGAAGAATAGTCCCTTTCTGAATGTAGCTAGGAATATGCTCGGGAAATTTTTCTTGCAGTACCGAGCAACGTTCTAGAGCGAGCTCTAATTGGTGGCTGCGAATTGCAACCTGTAATAAGCCATAAAAGCCTTGTATTTTACCTGGATATCTCTTAACCAAATCGTGAAAAGCCTGCTCAGATTGGCCAAACTGCTTTAATCGGAGTAAAGATTTAGCCTTACCATTGAGCGCAGAGAACCTCTTAGGATGTGCTTCAAGCAGTTTCTCCCAATAGCGTAATGCGCTACTCCACTGCTTTTCTTTAGTCGCTTTTCTTGCAAGTTTTTCTAGTGAAGAGGCCAGATCAGCAGATTTAGAAGTGTTTTCCATGATGTGTTTTTAGATAGTTCGGATGATTTGGAACAGGAGTTGAGGCCTTAACCGCTTGTGCGCAACACATCAGGAAAGACTAGGGAAACGTTCATTTCTACAGGGTTAGATTTCTTTGAGAATAAAATATTATCGCGACGGCAAGGATGACTGAGGAAACGGCGTTTCTGAATCGAGGGATGAATGACTCTCTTGAAGCTAAACAAATCAGAAGTATCAAAATTCGATTCATCCCCGAAATCAGCCAAACCCGAAAACCGAGATGCGATAGAACAGATGCTTAAACAATCGAATTGTAGATCACGGGCATCTGTCCCTGCCACTGAGTCCAGGTCTCCTCACTGGTAATTAGCTCAGCCATAAAGTGAGCAACATTGTGCCGACTAGTCGAACCAGCATCAAAAATCGCACTTCTTACGGGTGAAGGATGCAGAACATACTGTGTGACATCAGCTGCATCAGTCAGATCATCGGGCCTGACAGCGGCCCACCTCATCATGCGATTGTTTTGGCCCAGCTGAGTGCGTAAATAATCTGCTGCGTTCTCATTATCTGAGTGGGGCGGCAGCAGCAAACGGAGAAACATGATGACACACTGCTGAGCAAACGAGATTGGCTCGTGAAGATCCCGGTTACTGTTCCCAGCTGTGTTCATTAGCACAAACTTAACAGGCCGATCTGAATTGTTCGCATTAACGGCCCTACACAGACGACGGGTAGCATCGGTAACCAGCTGACGCGGTTGGCCAAAAATGCCTTTGAACGTCAGATTGTGACCTAGGCAAGAAGCGATCGCACGACAGCCCTTCACCTGCTCACCCATCTCAGCATCGCTGAGGTCCAGCACACTTGCACACACAAAGCTTAAATTATCTTGCTCGCGCAAAAATTGAGGTAGTTTGTCAGGCGATCGCACAATCGCCCTTACCGATTCTCCTCGACTGAGTAGTTGTTCTACCAATAGCCGCCCCGTCGCACCGCTAGCACCTACAACAAGTACCGTCATAGCCTTTTACTCCCAGAAAACCATCTAAAAAATAGGACTTAAAAAGTAGTGGACAACGCTTTCAATATATAGCGTTTCTCGGATGCATTTGCAGCACATGAGTCATTGGGCTGCTACTCTATCAGAGCTTACTGCCAGAAAACTGAACCCCAGCCCAGTGACCCATGCTACAGACGACGACTTTAGCCGCCGCATGTTCAATCTGATGAGTCTACTCACCCAAAGGATTACACTAAAAACTAAGACTGTAAAAGGCCGTTGAGAAACGAACTATGAAAATCGTAAGGCTAATATGCTTGGCATGTCTGCTACTGCTTACCAGCTGTGGCTTACTCACGCAAACACCGCCAAATCAAGCGGTAGAACTAGCCATCACACAGCAGCTATCGCGCACCCAGCAGTCTCTCGCGCAAGACTTAGGAATCTTGACGCAGCAGACCCCAGGGAAAGCCATAAAACCCAACTTCAAAATTGATAGCGTTACCATTCAACGCACAGACAAAATTGCTGATTTTAGCCAGCTTCAAAAGCCTCAGCTCAGTCAAACCGTTAACGAGGTCTATAGGGTCAGCGGCAAATTCGATGCCACGCTCACCAGTAGCAACATGCAAAAACAGCAGAAAAATAGTCCATTTGAGGTGCTGTTAGGAAGGAAGGCAACAGAAAACCAGCAGGCAACCAGCCCAGTTGAAACGTGGTATTTTATTCAGCCTTAGCAATCAGGAAAACAAGCCTCAGTCCACAGAAGCCGCCTCAATAAAAATTCGCTTGACGTCAGCATGCGCTGTCCGAATGCTTTTTTCGATACGCCGCACCGCTGCCTCAATTTCGTCTGCCGATAGCTCGTCGCAAAACTCAATATTCAGCGCCAACATAATATCTTGAGGGCCTAAGTGTAGCGTAATCGGTGGATCTGAGTCAGAGACAGCACTATCGGAGCGAACAATCTCTTTGATGCTAGTGCGCGTCTCCACAGAAGCACTTTGCCCCACAAGCAAGCCTTTTGTTTTGGCGACCAGGGCAGTCGCTACGACGGTGAGCAGTACGCCGATAGAAATAGAGGCGATCGCATCATAAACCGGATTACCCGTTGTCTCGCTCGCCCATACCCCAGCAAATGCGATCGCCAAACCAATCAACGCCGCCGTATCTTCAACAATGACAATAAAAGAGCCTGGATCTTTACTTTTTCCAATCGCTTTCCACAGCCCCACATCTGGGTCAAACTGATTCTTCTTAAATTCTCGAATCGAGACCGTTAGCGCCGCCCCTTCAAAAATAGCTGCCGTAGCCAATACGCCATAGCTCACCAGCGGATCGCTAGCCATCTCAGGGGCCTGCAAACTACGCACCCCTTGGAAAATAGAAATACCGCCGCCCAAGGCAAAAATCAGCACAGCCACCATCAAAGACCAAAAATACAGCTCCTGAGCGCGCCCCAGCGGATACTGCTCACTCGGGCCTGCCTCGCTCTGCTTTAGCCCATAGAGCAATAACACTTCATTGACCGAATCCACGACAGAATGAATACCTTCAGAGAGCATCGCCGAGCTACCGCTCAGATAAGCGCCCACAAACTTAGCAATACCAATGGCCACATTGGCCGCCATCGCAGCGTAAATAGATACTTTAGAAGAGCCAGTAGACATATTTTTTGAAAAACGCTTTCTATACTTTGGCACCATAGCGCCTAGCCACTCCTCCTGCAAAAGGCACAGAAAATCTGCGCATGAGTGTCTTCACGCACAGACTCATAACATTGCCTGATTTTTGCTATCTCACAAGAAAAGAAAGGAGCTTATTAGCATTGAGGGTTTCACTATGACCACAGTTGACTAACCACTTCTACAATCGCCGGTAAAGACTCTGCCTTTTCAGCATCTGTGCGAAGGAATCCCAAGTCAGGCTGGGGCGCATTTCTATTCCCCAAAATCAACAGCGCCAGATTAGCGATATCTACCAATCGATCGTTGTCTTCACCGAGCAAACCACGTAAATCAGGCAGCGCAGGCGCAGCCTGACGGCCCAAATAAGTAAGCCCCAGAGCAGCCAGCTCACGGTTCTCTACGCTGCCGTCCGACAAAGACGATACCAGCGTCGGCAAGATCAAGCTGCTATCTTGAGTGAGTGTCCAGAGCGCATCTGCCGCATACAAGCGAGTCAGCGTATTGTCACTATTGAGAGCTTCAGTCAAGCCAGGCACCGACTGCTGACCAATTTTACCCAGACTGATCGCAACCGTTTGACTCACGCCGGAGTCTTCACCCAATAGCGCTCTCGAAAGCGCGGGAATAGCCACATCAGCCAGCGGCCCAAAGTCTCCTAGCGCGGATGCAGCAGCCTTACGAACGTCACTATCGCCATCACCCAGTGTCTCCGCCAAAATTGGAATCGCCGACGCGAGGGCTATGTCATCTAGCTGGTCAATTTGGCTAATATCGCCAATCAATGTAGCAGCCGTTTTCTTCGCTAGCGTATTGGCCGCTTCATTTTCCAACAAATTTCCTAAAGCCGGTACCGCGTCAGCACCAATGCCCACTAGCGCATCGGCAGCAATATCTTTTACGAGACCAGACTCATTCTGCACAGCCGCAGTAAGCAGGTTGATCAATACGCTTTGGTCGAGCCCCATTTTCGTCAGCGCACTCGTTGCCAGTGCACGAACCAGCTCATCATCATCTTTAATCACTTCTAGCAGAGCTGGCGTAGCCGCGTCTGCTTCTGGGCCGATTTCATTGAGTGCATAGGCGGCCGCTGCTCTGACAGGTACGCTATCAGACGATAGCGCTTGTACCAATTCAGGCACCGCGTCAGCGCCACTGCTGACTAAAGTATCGGCAGCGGCTTTACGCGTATCGTTATTTGGGCTCGACAGAGACGCTCCGAGTTCAGAAAAGTTATCTGTTGGAGGTTGCGCGATCGGTGTTATCGGAGAAGTTCCTGGCTCTCTGGCAGTCGTAGGAATATAGTCAGAAGCGATCGCACTGGCTCTCCCACTGCTCGCCAGCCCCTGATAGGCGATCGCAGCAATCTCAGCGCGAGTCGCATTACGGTTAGGGTTTAGCTGTTGCACGCTGGGGTAGTTCACCACCAACTGGCTTTCTGTTGCAGCTGCGATCGCAGCCACTGCCCACTCAGGAATTTCACCGCGATCGGCAAAC
>JAUKWC010034624.1:0-16685 GCA_032356245.1 Endocladia muricata
ATCATTCCCGCTAAGCTCGGCGGCGTGATTGCCATGTTCGGGGCGATTGCCGTTCTGGCCTTCATCCCGTGGCTCGATACTTCCAACGTGCGCTCGACGACCTATCGTCCGATCTATCGCTGGTGGTTCCTCGTGCTGGTAATTGATTTCTTCGTCCTGATGTGGGCTGGAGGAATGCCAGCCGAAGGTATCGTGCCGCTCGTCTCTTTGCTGGCGACGATCTACTGGTTCGCGCACTTCCTGATCGTCCTGCCGGTGGTGGGCCTGATCGAGAAACCGCTTCCCCGTCCTGAAAGCATCGAACAAGCGTTCAAGGACAAGCACGATATCATCGAAGACGCGGATCGCAGCCAGGCTACCGGCATCGCCGCGCAGCCTGCGGAATAAGGGGATCGCCATGAGACTTTCCATCGCATCGGCCCTGACCGCCGCATCGCTCGCCTTCGCGGCACCAGCCGCTTTCGCGGCAGGTGAAGTGCATCACGAGAAGCACGACTTCTCGTTCGACGGGGTATTCGGGGCCTTTGACCAGGGCGAACTGCAACGCGGTTATCAGGTCTATGAGCAGGTCTGCGCCGCCTGCCACGGTATGCAATACGTCGCATTCCGTACCCTGATGGACGAGAACGGCCCCGGCTTCGGTGAAGCCGAGGTCAAGGCCATCGCGGCGAATTTCGAGGTCATGGACGAGGAGGGTGAACCCGGCGACATGCGTGCCGCCAAGCCTTTCGACTACTTCCCGACGCCGCTCGCCGGAGGCAACCCGCCCGACATGTCCTTGCTGGCCAAGGCGCGCGCCGGTGGTCCACTGCATATCTACTCCATCCTGCTCGGCTACAAGGAGCCACCCGCCTGTGCAGAAGATGCAGATATGGACGGCAGCTACAATACCGCCTTCTCCGTCGGTGCAATCCCCGAATCCTGCAAGGATGAAGAGGGCCATGCGACGATCTACGGCTCATGGATCAACATGGGTCAGCCGATCTATGAAGGCGATATCGAGTATGCCGATGGCACGCCCGAAACGCTCGAGCAGTACGCCAACGACGTTTCAGCCTTCCTGATGTGGTCGGCAGAACCGAAACTGGTCGAGCGCAAGCAGGCCGGGGTCTGGTCCATCGGCTTCCTCATCCTCTTCGCTACGCTGGTATGGTTCACCAACCGCAGGGTCTGGGCGAAGGTAAAACACCCCGAGGATCATTGAGGGTCCGGTCGGAACCCTCTTCATGAAATCGCCTCGATAGACACGATAACGATGCCGCAGATGCTGACCAGCATTTGCGGCATCGACGTTTTTGCCGCCACTCGTATGTGACCGGTCGTTCAGTCGGTCAGAACGGAGACAGAAATGATGCGCGCTTTCGGATGGATGGCACTCGTATTGATGGTGGCCTTGCCCGCCTCGGCGGACACCGGTGCCGAAGACTTTCCTTTCGCCGTAGAGGCCGGGACGCATCGGAATGTCATCTTCTATCCGCTCGCGGGTGAGGCGGCCCGTCTGGTCTTTCCGGCTGTCGAGGTAGAACGTCCGGCGGAGGACCGCGCGGTCCTGCGCCTTGCCGGGGATCGGCGCATCATCCTTCAGGTCATTCCGGCGGGCGAGACGACATTCACCACCGGAGCGGTTCTACAGATTGGCCAAGCCCCGCTCGTCTTGCGCCGCGCCGATGGACGGCTGACCCTGGAGGGATCGCTCGACGCCTTTTCTGTGCCGTTGCAGGATGGTTCCGACGGTGCATTCGGTGACATCGCCTTCGACTCGATGCGCTTCGTCCTTTCCCTGCCACGGCGGACGTCGCCCGTCCTTCAGGACGCGATTCTGTCCGTTCAGGCCGGGGCCGCGCGAGTCGATCCGGCCTTTCTCGCGACGATGGGCCAAAAACCAATCCTTCTGGAAGATATCGATCTTCGCGGCGGTGCGAAGATGCGGATCGTGAACGAGCCGTCCAACTTGGGTGAGATGTCGGTTCCTCGCATCGATATCCAGCGCGCCAAGGCCGATTTCGCAAAAGGCTGGATCGCCGCCAAAGGTACGGTTGAGGCAGGCGAAGGGCGCGCATCGCAGCTCGATGGCGTCCTGTCGCTTGGCGACTTTACCATTCTGCTCCAGACCCTCATGACCGACGGTACGTTCATGCCGGAGCAGATCATGCCGCTCGCCCTCGTCGCCGGAACGCTCGGCAGCTTTTCGCCCGATGGAACGCTCACCTTCCGGGTCCAGACCACGGACGAGGGCGGTGTCATTCTCAACGGCAGACCCACGACGATGTCCCTCGGGCAGTGAGCGCACCCTGCCGCATTGTCTTCTGGAACATCCGCGCGGGGGGCGGCAAGCGGGCGGATGCCATCGCCGATCAACTCGCCGCATGGCAGCCGGACGTCATCGGCCTCAGCGAATTTCGCGGCACGCCCGCCAGCCAGTCCCTTGCCGCGCGACTCGCGGAGGCAGGGTGGCCACATCAGATCCAGACCATCGACCGCAAGCGCCTTGCCCGGAATGCGCTGCTTCTGGCCAGCCGCTGGCCTGTCCGCCGTCGCCGGATCAAGGGAATGCCGATCCTGCGTGATCGATGGCTTCTGGCAAAAGTCGATGCGCCCCATCCGTTCACCATGGGCCTCGTCCATGCGCCGAATTTCACGTCGCCTGACCTGAAATATCCGCTGCTCGAAGCAATTCTCGACATCGCCAATCGCTGGCGTCTCGGCCCCGCCCTTATCGGCGGAGATACCAATTCCGGCTTGCGTGAACTGGACGAGGAATCCCCCCTCGGCCCGCAGTTTCACCGCGAATACGCCTTCATCGAAGGCATGGGAAAACGCGGTTGGGCCGACGCTTTCCGGCACCTGCACGGGGACAGGCGCGAGTACACTTGGTACTCCCATCGCAACAACGGATTCAGACTGGACCACGCTTTTCTCAGCCCCTGCATGACCTCCGGCCTTGCCGCTTTCCAGCATGACTGGGGGGTCAACCCAAGCGATCCAGACCGGCGCGAAGGGTTGAGCGACCATGCGGCGATGGTGCTGGACCTGTCGCTTGGCGACTAACGCTAGAGTCGCGCGTTTTACGGTTTCTCAACCGTCTGCCTCCACTCTGCCTTACATCGTAGAGCATCAGGAATTCAGAAGTTTGCAAGGTTCTGGACTCGAAAACAGCCTCGGATTCACGAAGGCCGGTCCGTCGATCAGGGCGGTCGTGATGGTCGCCATCGTCGGCCTTCAGATTCTCGCCGCCGCGATCTTTATTTCCTTCTACCACCATACCTCCAGACAGGCCGTACTCGACCAATCGCGTCAATTAATGATGCATGATGCCGAGCTTGCTACGCGCCATATCGAGGGATTTCTGAAGCCATTCGAAGCCACCCTTCGCGTGTCGGCTGCACTCCTTCAGAACGGCGTTCTTGGAGATGGCGAAAGCGGAATTATCGAACGCTATCTTCGCGAACAGCTTTCCGCATCACCGGAAATATCGCGTCTCTTCTATGCCCGCTCGAACGGCGACCTCATCATGGCAGGTCGCTCCACTGGTATCGAACCGAAAAGCCTCTCCCATGCAAGTCAGCCATGGTATCGCGCGGCAATCGAGGCCAACGATGTGGTCTGGACCCCCTCGCACCTTGCCGATACGTCGGGCAAACGCGGGATGACGGTGGCCGTTCCCGTCGGACATAAGGACGGCTCTGCCTCCGGCGTCGTCGGAATCGATCTCAACATCACCGCCCTGTCAGGCGTGCTGACCAATCTTGGACAGGGGGAAAACGGTGCCGCTTTCCTCATGACGGCTTCCGGCGAGATGATAGCATCTTCCGCTCATATGCTGGAAGGGCGAGCAGAAAACGCATCGACACTACGTCCTGCCTTCACCAGCGCTTTCGATACGTTCGTCGTTGGCAGGGCCGGGTCTGACAGTAGCCAGTTTGCCCGGATCGAAGCGGGGGGTACAGCCTACGATGCTGTCTTCACACCTGTCGAAATCGGTGGTTTGCACTGGACACTCGGAGCCTACACCCCGGAAGCAGATATCTTCGGACAAACCATCACGAACCGGGTCTGGACCGTCGCTCTCGCCATTCCCTTGCTGCTACTGGCCGTCCTGATCGGTTGGGCCGTTTCCAACGTCATAATCCGGCCCGCCAAGCTTCTCCCGACAGTCGCCGACAGGATTTCGAACGATGAGAAAGCTGAAGTGGCGGGAATACCGAAAGGATTTTCGGAGGTACAGGATGCCCCAGTGGCCCTGAATCGCCTGACGCGGGGGTCTACGGCATATTGCAGCCGCACCAGCGAACAGAGCCAATGGCCCCAAGGCCACCAAGCGCCCGTCGCGGAAGAAACCGAGGCGCTCAAGGCGGCCAACGCGGCGCTCCAGCTCGAAATTGCGACTCGAATCGAGGCGGAGCGCGGGCTTGAAATAGAGATATCGAAACACCGGGAGACTGCGGAAGAGTTCCGAAGTGCTTTGCGACAGGCGCACAGGGCAAGCCGCTCGAAATCACTATTCATGTCCGGCATGAGCCACGAATTGAGAACCCCGCTCAATGCCATTCTCGGCTTCAGCCAGATGCTCGAAGGTCAGGCTGGAACCATCAGCGAGGAAAAACAGGCCGAATACGTGGGCTATATCCTCTGGAGCGGCGAGCGCCTGCTCGACCTCATCAACGAGGTGCTCGACCTCGCACAGGTCGAGGCGGGGCAAGCTCTTCTGACCATCGAGGCCGTCGATCCGCGAATGGTGATCGGAAAAGTCATCGTGGAAACCGGAATTCTCGCCAAGAATGCCGATATCGACCTCATCGACGAGACGACAAACCTTGTCCTGCCCACCATCAGCGCCGATGCGCGGCGCATGATGCAATGTCTGGTGAATGTCGTCGCCAACGCGATCAAGTACAACCGGACGGGCGGCAATGTCCGTATCTCCGCGACGTCGGGGCCGCAGATGCTGCGGATCGCCGTCACCGACACGGGGATCGGCATACCGGAGCAGCGGCAGGAGGAAGTCTTTGAAACCTTCAACCGTCTGGGCGCCGAAGGCACGGATATCGAGGGGAGCGGTATCGGCTTGTCGCTGACGAAGGAATTTATCGAGAAGATGGGCGGCGAGATCGGTTTCGACAGCGTGGAAGGGCAGGGATCGACCTTCTGGTTCGACCTGCCGCTCCGGCAAAGCACCGCACAGGACGATGACGAGAAACCTCAGCACAAAGCGCAGGAGCGCGAGATCGCGTGACGCGACTGGCCGCGCACGACCCGCTTTTCGTGTGAGGTAAAGCCCCGCTTGCTGCGGAAATCAGGAGGGCGACACGCCGATATAAAGGCTGTTCCCGTCCCGCTCGATGCGGAGCAGCACGGCCCTGCCGACATTCTCCGCCAGCACAGTCTGCACATCCTCCGGCGAAGCGACAGGGCGGTCGGCAACCTCGACGATCAGATCGCCGCGCTCGATCCCGGCATTGCGCGCGGTGCTACCCGGCTCGACGGCCATGACCCGCACGCCGTTCGCGCCCGCAACCAGCGTCGCGCCAAGCGTCGGGGCCTGCGCCGCCGCATAGCTTGGTGCAGCGATGACCGCTGGCGACACGGATGCCGCCCGCTCGCGTGTGCCGACCGTCAGGTAGATCGTCTGCCGCGCCCGGTCGCGCAAGATCTCGACCGGCACGCTGGCCCCGGGCTGCGTGCGCGCCACGAAGCGGGGCAGGTCACGTCCCTTCTCCAGCGATTGTCCGTCGAAAGACAGGATCACGTCCCCCTCCCGCAGCATACCGACGGACGGCCCGTCGGCGGAGACGGTCGAGATGATGGTCCCTTTCGTTTCGGGCAGGTCGAGCGCGCTGGCGATGGCGTCGGTCACGGGCTGGATACCCACGCCGATCCAGCCGCGCGACACCGCCCCGTCATCGCGCAGATCGTCGATGATCCGCGACACGATACTGGACGGCACCGCGAACCCGACCCCGACAGAGCCGCCCGTCGGCGAGAAGATCGCGGTATTCATCCCCACCACTTCCCCGCGCATGTTGAACAGTGGCCCGCCGGAGTTGCCCCGGTTGATGGCGGCATCGGTCTGGATATAGTCCACATACGGCCCGCCCACGCGAATATCGCGGCCCTTTGCCGAGACGATCCCGCGCGTGACCGTGCCACCCAGACCGAAGGCATTGCCCACCGCCACGACCTCTTCGCCGACCCGCAGTCCAGCCGAATCCCCGAACGTGACGAAAGGCAGGGCGAACCCGGATTCGATCTTGATGAGCGCCACATCGGTTGCCTTGTCCGACCCGATGACCGTCGCGTCGAATTCCCGCTCATCGGCCAGCGCGACCTTTATGCTGTCCGCATCCTCGATGACGTGGTGGTTGGTAATGACATAGCCTTCGGGGCTGAAGATGAACCCCGACCCCAGCGAGCGCGACGGCTCCGCATCGCGAAAGCCGCGTCCGCCGGGTATTCCACCGAACCGCTTGAAGAATTCGTTGAGCGGATGGCCTTCCGGCAAATTGGGCATCCTGCCTGCCATCGAGGCTTCGGGTGCGGCCTGTTCGGTGAAGATATTCACCACGGCGGGGCTGACCCGCTCGGCCAGATCGGCATAGACCATGCCGTGCGCTTCGGCGCGGGGAGCGAGGGACGGTGCGGTGGCCAGCAGGGCGGCTGCGACGATGGCGGAAACGAATTTCATGGATGAAAACCTCCGGTTGATCCTTTCCTTTCATCTGGAAACAGATCGGGGCGATTTCTGGACATAGTCTTGTGCAAATCCGTCCCTGTCCGTCACAATTCGCCGATCTGTTTCAATCGTGAATTTCGGTGATGGCGGCGGCATGAAACCGCTTTCCCTTGCCGTCCGTAGAGAAAAGAACAGGTTCATGACCACAGCAACCCGGAGGATGCGCCCGTGAAGATCGCCCGAACCCTAGCCGCCGCCTGCCTGCTCGCGGCTTCGCTTGCTTTGCCGAGCCATGCCGAAGACCTCGACGGGGCGGCAGATGCCCGTGCGGTGATCCAATCACAGCTCGACGCCTTCGACGCCGAATCCGCCGAGGACGCATACGAATTTGCCGCACCGAATGTTCGGCGCATGTTTCCGACCCCGAAGGTCTTCGGCCTGATGGTCGAACGCGGCTATCCGATGGTCTGGAATCCGTCGGATACCGAGTTTCTCGATGCGAAGAAAGACGGCGAGGCCATCGTCCAGCGCCTGCGCCTCATCGACCAGCAGGGCCGCGCACATATCGCGGCCTACATGATGGTCCGGGTAGACGGCGAATGGCGGATCGCCGGGGTCAGCATCACCCGCGACGACAGCTTCGGCGTATAGGGACCAAATCCTGCCACCCCGCCCGAAGCGGGGTGGCAGCCCGTCGTCAGCGCAGCGACGCCACGACCGTATCGGAATCCGGCGCAAAGCGGAAATGGCCCACCGGCGTCGAAAGCGTAATCAGGTCGTCCTTGCGGACCCCGGCCCCGAGATTGTGCACCACCAGCGGATAGCCCGAGCGCGGGTCACGGTCCGAGACGACGATGCCCACATGTGGCTCGTTGCCGCTCAGACGCCATGTCAGCACGTCACCGGGCTGAAAGTCCTCGGGCGATGTGCCGACCGGGATCGATGCGCCCGTACGCTCGAAGAACGCTTCCATATTGACCACCCGGCGGTGGTCGATATTCGGGTCCGCTTTCTTGAGGCCATAGATGCGGCGACTGGGATAGGCCCGGAAGGCCCGCTTCATGTCCTCGTGGATCAGGGACTGAAGGTCGATGCCCAGCTTCCGGTAGCTGCGGATGATGACATCGCTGCATACGCCCGTGGACTCGTCAACATCGCCCCAGGGATAACCGATCTTGACGTAGCGGGCATCGTAGCGGATGCGTGGATTGAGGCGTCCGAGTGCGGCCTGCTCCAGTTTCATGCCGAAGCCGGGCGTGAAGTTCGAGCGGACTTTCGGCTTCAGCCCCCCGGCGCGCAGGGCCGCATTGCGGCGGTATCCCTTGCGGGCGTGCTGGCGCGTCTCGGCACTGGAGGCGCGGCGACCGTTGCGTCCGTCCTGCGGGTCGTCCCGGATCGGGGCCATCGCGCGGGAGGTCGGTGCGGAGCGGGTCATCGGCGGCGCAGGCGTAGCCATCACGTAGCTGGGCGTCGGCGCGGCGGCCACCACCGGGGCCGGAGCGTCGAGATCGCCGGTCGGCGTGTAGCGGGCCGTATCGGGCATCGCCACCGTCTCACGCATGGCGGGGCGAGACGGCGCAGGCACGGCGACGGTTTCGACCGGCTCGTAGCGGGGTTCCGGCATGGGTTCGTACCGGGGTTCGGGGACCGATGCCACCGGCGGCTTGACCGGCTCATAGCGCGGCTCGGCTACCGGCGTCTGCGGCTCGTAACGCGCTTCGGCAACCGGAGCCTGCGGCTCGTAGCGCGGCTCGGGCATCCGCTCATAGACCGGAGCGGGCTTCGCCTCGGGGGCCGCGACCGTTTCGGGAACATAGCGCGGCAGCGGAGCGACCGGTTCCACGCGCGCGACCGGCGCGGGCGCAACTGGCGCGGGCACATAGCGCGGGACGCGGGCCACCCGCTTCGGAAGGGCGGGCGCGGCCCTCGCAACCACGCGGGGAGCCGCTTTCGGCGGCGCGGCTTTCTTCACGGTCTTGATGGGAGCGGGCTTCGTCGATGCCATCCCGGTTCCGATATCTTTCGTTCCGGCGCACCCGGCCAGCGTTCCCGCCAGCGCAACGGCCCCGATGAAACGGATCGCGTTCATCGCATTATTCCCTGATGATCTGTCACCACTCGTCCCCATTTTTATATCGGGGTTACGTTTCGCAAATGTCAGGAAGGATGGTTACCGTCAACGAAACGCTTTCACAATGGCACAGTGTACATCGCCCGCGAACGAATACGTGAACGGCCCGGTCCGGTATCGACTATCCGGCCTTCGGCTTCTTTCGATAGGGCGGCTTCTTTGCCGCCACGGGTTTTTTCTGCTTCGAGGGGGGGCGCATGGGCGGACCCTTGCCGTCCTTGGGGGGGCGAGGGCGGAACGGTTTCTTGCCGGGGGCGGGGCGCGGGCCGCTCGGGGCGGGCGGCTCGCCATTGGCGCGGCGCAGCGTGATGCCCTTCTCGACCTCGCCGTTCGGGCCGAGGCTGGCGATCAGCTCGTCCACCTTGCCCTCTGAAATCTGCACCCAGCTTTCGGTATCCAGCACCCGAATCGCGCCGATATCCGCGCCGGTCACCGCTTCGCTGCGGCAGACGATGGGCAGGATGCGGCGCGGCTCGGCCCCGGTCGCGCGACCGATGGGCAGCGTGAACCACACCGACGGCCCGAAATCTTCCTTCAGGCGCTTCGGCGGGCGCTCGCGCAGTTCCTGCGCGGCATCGAGCGGGATGACCGACAGGTCTTCGGGGGCCGATTGCCGCGCGCGCGACAGGCGCAACACGGCGGCGGCGATCCGCTCGGGATCGTGCTTCGCCGTCAAATTCTCGACGAAGGACCGTTCCTCGTCCGTGACTGCCTCGTCCCAGATCGGGTCCGAGAGAAGGCGCTCCTCGTCGCGCGCCAGCACCTCCTCGACGCTCGGCGGATGCACCCATTCGGTTTCGACCTTCGCGGTTTGCAGCAACCGTTCGGCCTTGCGGCGGAAATTCCCCGGTACGATCAGCGCGCTGACGCCCTTGCGCCCTGCGCGCCCCGTCCGCCCCGAGCGGTGGAGCAGCGTCTCGCCATTCGTCGGCAATTCGGCATGGACCACCAGATCGAGGCTCGGCAGGTCGATCCCCCGCGCGGCCACGTCGGTCGCCACGCACACCCGCGCCCTGCCATCGCGCATGGCTTGCAGGGCATTGGACCGCTCGGTCTGGGTCAGCTCGCCCGACAGCGCCACCACCGAAAACCCCCGGTTCGAAAACCGCGTCGTCAGCCGCGCGACCGCCGCGCGGGTATTGCAGAAGACCAGCGCGTTATGCGCCTCGTAATAGCGCAGCACGTTGATGACCGCATTTTCCGCATCGCGTTTGGTTACGACATAGGAACGATAGGTAATGTCGGAATGCTGCTTCCGCTCGGCGGCGGTCGAGATACGCTCGGCATCCCGCTGGTAGCGTTTGGCGAGCATCGCGATCCCGCGCGGGACCGTGGCCGAGAACATCAGCGTGCGGCGGTCTTTCGGGGCTGCGCCCAGTATCCGCTCCAGGTCGTCGCGAAAGCCCATGTCGAGCATCTCGTCCGCCTCGTCCAGCACCACCGCGCGGATCGAGTCCAGATCGATGGAGCCCCGGTCGATATGATCGCACAGCCGTCCCGGCGTCGCCACGACCACATGCGCGCCGCGCTCCAGCGCCCGCCGTTCGGCCCGCATGTCCATGCCGCCGACGCAGGACGCGATGATCGCTCCGGCCTCGGCGTACAGCCATTCGAGTTCGCGCCGCACCTGCAACGCCAGCTCGCGGGTCGGGGCGATGACGAGGGCGAGCGGGTCTTCGGCGGGGCCGAATTTAACCCGTTCCTCCAGCAGTGTCGGCGCGATGGCCAGCCCGAAGCCGACCGTCTTGCCCGATCCGGTCTGGGCCGAAACCAGCAGGTCGCGTCCCTCCAGTCCGGGGGCCGTCACGGCCTCCTGCACGGGCGTCAAAGTCTCATAGCCACGCTTTTCAAGCGCGTCGGCAAGGGTCTGGATCACGGGGCATCACTCGTGCGGGAAGCGGGAAAGTCCGCTACGTAGGAGGTTAACGCGGGAAAGTACAGTGCTGTAGCGCGCGTCCGCCCCGCAGAGGTTACGATGAGGTTAATTCGTATACGGATAATATGGGCGCAAGAGGCTCCTCACCCCCCGTACTTCTCCGCCTCCACCATCCGCAGGCAGCGCAGCGCGAGGTCGTGGCACGTGGCCAGCAGCCGGTCCACCTCCCGCTTGCCCCTCGCCCGATGCCCCGGCGCACGGCCCGACCGTAGCGGATACTCCCGCGAGAATTTGCCTCCCGCCTGCGCCCGGTCCCGCCGCGCATACCAGCGCGCCAGCCGTTTCGCCTGTGCGGCCAGATCGCCCAGCGCGGCCTCCATCGCCGCCATTCGCCGCCGCAGCGCCGTGGTATCCATCAGATCATCATCCGCCGGTTCCGCCACGCGCTCCCTCGGCGTCCGGTCATCCAGCGACCGGATACGCGGCTCCTTGGTGCGCGGCACGGAACGGGTCTTCGGATCGGGATCGCGCAAGGCATCGGTCAGCCCGAATACCGGCGCACGCGCCGCCCCCGCGCTCCTTGCCAGACCCTTCGGAAAGCTTTCCCCAGCGCGCAGTGTGACCGTCACATCCCGCGCCATGACAAAGATCAACCGCCGCAGCGCCGATTCCATCGGCACGAGCCACGCCAGTACCTGCCGCTTGAGAACACGCGGAACCCGCTCCCCGGACCCGAGCATGACGAACAGCCCCGCGAGCAGCCCAACGAGCCACACCCGGTTCCCTTCCACCATCCCGTCCCAGTTCCAGTGTCTCATTCCGCCTTCGTTCCCGTGAATAATACAGGAACAAAAGACCGTGAATTTTCGGGAATGTCAACCGTGCGATGCGCTGCGGGTCAAGGCCGTACGATCCGTACCCGCCCGATATCCACCGCCGGAACCCCCGCATCGTCGCGCGACGGCACGAATTCCACGCCGACCTCGCCGCCTCCGAACAGGCCCGCATCCATCTGCCGGTTGAGCAGTCCCGTAATGTCGAACGTCGTCGGCTCGTCGCTCATGTTCTGGGCAAAGGGCGCGAAGATGCCCGCGAAATACGGGCCGCGCGGGTCCGGGGGCGTCCCGTCCGGCTTGTTGATGTAGATCGCGTACCAGATGCCGGGGGGCGCATCGAAATCGATGTTCTCCAGTTGCAGCAGCACGGGCTGGTCGGTCGTCGCCTCGCTGCGGAACATCTCCGTCGGCGCGGCTTGCGAGCGCAGCGGCGCGATGAAGGCTTCCGTCCCGAATGGCGCTGCGGGTGCGGCCCGCATTACCGCCTGCGGTGTGGGTGCAGGGGCCAGCCTCACGGCGGCGGGTCGCCCACCCAAACGGACCCCGCCTCCTTCGGCCAGCGTATTCTCCGCGACCTCGAATGCCTGCACGGGCGAGGCGAATGCCCCCGTGCCATCGGCGCTGAACGAGCGGGCAAACCCCTGCGGCGGCGGCGGCGCGGCGCTTGCCACCATGAAGGCCACATCCGGGTCCGCCCCCGCCGGAGCCACCGGCTCGTCATCATAGCGATAGCCGAGCTGCCGCTGCGGATCGAGCGCATCGGCCCCCCGCGCCGTCACGAACTGCCCCGTCTCGTCCACGAAGGAAAACGGCGTGTTCAGAAACGCATTCGTCGCCGGATTGCTCCGCCCGTTGCCACTGGCGAGCCATCGGCTCCAGAGCCGGTCGATATTGGCGTGGTGAAGCCAGAAGATCGGGTCTTCCCCCGCCGTTGCCGGGTCCGCCATCGCCCCGCCGATCTCCACATGGATCACGTTATGCGGCTGGTTTTCCAGCGCCGCCGAAAAGAACGGGCGCGGAAAGCGCAAGGTCTGCAAGGCCGCCGCGCTGCTCGCCACGATGGGATTGATCGGGTTGCCCGCATTCATCCCCGGGTTGCGCCGCGCCTCGAACAGCGGATTGGCGAATTGCCGCCGGAACGCGGGCGGCAGGGTGTTTTGCCCCGCCACCGAATAATCCCAATAGGGCAGGGTGAAGGACGGATCGCCCGATGCCGCGCGCAGGATACGCTCGAAGAAATGTACGTAGAGCCGGTGCCAGCTCAGGAAATCGTCGCTCACATGGCGACAGCTTCCCCACGGCGCGCCGAAGGGCGCTTGCCCGCTGCCCCGCACGATGCCATGGATTCGCGCCTGATAGTTCCAGCTCGTCGGATCGTCGTCGTCTCGCGCACGCATCACGTCGATGCCCCGGCGCATCGCCGAGATTTCCGGCCCGTCCTGCGCCAGCGAGAACACGTTGCGCCGCACCGCCACCCCCGGCGTCTCGCCGAAGGGATCATCGTCCTCGCCGATGGGATCAGTGGGGCAGGGCGTACAGCCCGGATCGACGGGGTCCACGGGATCGACCGGGTCGAAGCCCACTTCCCACCAGTTCGGCGGCAGATCGTCGAGATTGCCCAGACTGATGAATTCCTGCCCCACCGCCGCGCCGGTGGCCACCCCCGCCGCCGCGCCGGTCGCGGTCCCTGCGAGAAAGCTGCGGCGGGACAGATTGCGTTGCGTCGGTTTGCGAGACATGAGGATACTCCTTCACGGATGGAAAATACGGGTCACTCGTCGTCTGTCTGGAGGGCCACGACTTTCGAGATGAGATCGGGCTTCGGAACGGGAACCGGGCCTTCCCAGCCGCGCGCCGGATGCGTGCGGGGCAGCGGACTTTGGCGCAGCGCACGTTCGGCGGCGTGCAGCGCATCGCAATCGAAGAGTTGCCGGTCGTACAGTTGCGCCCGCGTTTCCACTGCCGATGCGGCCTTTTTCAGCCACTCGATCCGCTGCCAGCGTTTGGCGCGATAGCCGCCATGCCCCTGGTGATAGGCGAGGTAATGGTCCCGCGCGTCCAGACCCGCAAAGCCGAGCTGGTCCCGCGACTTGTCCATGTACCAGCCGACGAAATCGATGGCATCGGCATAGCGATCGCGGCGCACGTCCTGCGCGCCCGTCTCATCCACATACCAGCCCCACGTCCCGTCGAGCGCCTGACTGAACCCATAGGCCGTCGAGATCGGCTTGCCCTTGAAGATCCACCACCCCTTCTTCCGGGGAGGCCGCGCCTGCGCCCGGAACGCGCTTTCGCGCCAGACGATGGCCAGCATGGTCGAGGGCGGCACATCCCATTTCCGCGCGGCAACGCGGGTCTGCCGATACCAGTCCGGGCGTTCGTCCCGGATCGTGCAGGCATCGGCCAGATCGGTCGGCGGCGCCAGCGCCTCCTCCGGCCACGAGGCGACCCAGAGCACCCCGCTGACGAGGACGACGACCAGTACAGAAAGAAAGACGAAGCGCTTCATGCCATTTTGATACGCCCTGCGGAATCTTTCGTAAACCTACAAGATCACCAGGAGGATCGCGGGCAGGGCCAGGGCCACCATCGCCGTCGATACCATGACCAGTTGCGCCACCTCCGCCGCGCTGCGCCCGTACCGCTCCGCCAGCATGTAGGTCGTCACCGCGACCGGCGTGATCGCCTGCAACACGAATGCCCCCTCCGCCAGCTCCGACAGGCCCGACACTCGCGCGATGCCGAGGGCCAGCACCCCCGACAGCACCAGCTTGGCCGCCGACAACCCCACCGCGCGCTTCGGGAAGATCGCGGGCAGCGCCGCCATCGACGCCCCCATCGCCATCAGCATCAGCGGTATCGCGGGTTGCCCCGCCAGCGTCAGCGCGTTGTCGATCCACCCCGGCAGACCGATTCCCGCCCAGGAGAACAGCGCCCCGAACACCGCCGCGTGCAGCAACGGCTGGCGCAGCGCCCCCAGCGGCGACGCCTCCCCCGACACCAGCCAGATGCCGAAAGTGAACTGCAACACGATCATCGCCGCGAAGATCACGATCCCGTAGACCAGCCCCTGCTCCCCGAAGGCGAACAGGCACAGCGGCAACCCCATGTTCCCCGTATTGCCCGACACGAGCGGCAGCAGGAAATCCCGCTGCTTCATCCCCATCACCCTCACGGTGATGGCGAATACGACCGTCAGGATGACGTAGAGCGCGATGGTCGCCCCCGCGAGCGTGCGGAATACCTCCGGCTCGAACCGCGTCGAGGCCATCGTCCCGAACACGAGGCAGGGCATCGCGAAGTCCATCGCCAGCCGCGTCACGAAGGCGATATCGAACGCCCATCCCCGTTTGACCCACAGAAAACCGAACCCCGTCATCACGAAAACGGGAAAGACGATCTCCAGAATGGCGCTACCCATAATTTTACATGCCTCGTCTCAAAATCGTTCGCTCTACGTCCCAATTCTGCCCTGTGGCATGCTGGACAGGACTCTGGCAAAGGTTTATGAATTGCTTATGAGGCATGATCGAGAGTCGATAAAAATGGAACAATCCATAAGACTTGCACAGTACAAGCTCGGACAGGTGGTTCGCCACCGGCATTACGAATTCCGGGGTGTCGTCTTCGACGTCGATCCCGCGTTCCAGAACACCGAGGAATGGTGGGAATCCATCCCCGAGGAAGTTCGTCCGAGCAAGGACCAACCCTTCTATCACCTGCTGGCCGAGAACGAGACGAGCTATTACGTCGCATACGTTTCCGAACAGAATCTCATCCCCGACGATACGGGTGAGCCGGTCGAACACCCTGAAATTCACGAATTTTTCGGTGAGCTTTCCGGCAACCAGTACGAATTCGATCCCCGACAGGCGCATTGACGCCGATCCCGGGGCGCTCCAGTCGAGAATGAGCCCGGTCCGGCAACGATACTGACGGTTCGCGAAGGCCTGTGACCGAGCGGGTTCAGACCACGCTATTCCCCTCCGCCTTCCAGCCACGCACGCTCCGCCTCCAGATTGGCGTGAGCCTGCGCCTCGTGGTCCGCGAAAGCATCCGTCGCGAAAATACGGTCCTTTGCAAGCGTCGGCAGAATGAACAGCGCGACCCGGCCTGCAAGATACGCTGGCTTCGGCACGACCGAGCAGTACTCCTCCATCACATCGCGCCGGTATCGCGCATAGCTGTCTGGCGGGTCGCCCAGAATCGCCATGTCGAGATCGAGAAACAGGTCACGATCCGCATCGCCCGTCGCCTCATGCGAAGCCGTCGCACATATCGTCCCGACAACGCGCGCAATCGCGTCCTCCCCCATGCCCAGTTCCGCAAGCATGCCGCGCGCCAGTTCCGCACTGCGCTCCTCGTTGTCCGTCGCCCCGATCCGATAGATCGCGTCATGCAGGAACGCGACCGCCGCCGTCTCATGTGGCCTCTCGAAATGCGCTCCACCCGGCAAACGCTCCATCCGCGCCAGCAGATCGAGAATATGCGCCCCCGTATGATACCGCCGATGCGCCTCGCCATGCGCCGCAACCAGCCGCTCGCCCCACCGCTCCCCGGCAACAGCGTCGAACCCACCCGCGCGCACCCATTCGAGCCACGCAGAACGAAACCAGTCATGCCAAGCGGATTGATGCATCACCCGACCCCTTGCCTCAAAATCAGTCATTTCAAAAATATGCTCTGACAGTTTGCGGAAAACTCAAGTGAGCCTTCGAGACGCCTGCGTTGCAGGCTCCTCAGGCTGAGGAAGAGCAGTTTGCCTCTTTCCGAGGAGGGCCGCAGGCCCGTCTCGAAGAATATTTCGCACAGTCTGAGAGACTTTCCGCAAACTGCTAGATAAACGGCCTCGGCTTCTTCTCAGCATAATCGTACTTCGCGATCTCGCACAGGGCCTCGCGGTCCATCAGCACGAAGGAGCGGTCCCGCCACGCCATCACGCCCCTGTCGGTCAGCTTTCGCAACGTCTTGTTCGTATGCACCAGCGACAGCCCCAGCGTATCCGCGAGTTGTTGCTGGCTGAACGGAAACGGCATCGTGCCTTCCGGCGCCGCCCCCGTCTCCGCCGCCCGGTCGTGCAGCAGCAGCAGCACATATGCGATCCGCTCCAGTGCCGAGCGCCGCCCGAGCGACACCAGATGCTCGTCCAGCAGATGTTCCTCGCGTGAGGCG
>JAUKWC010034635.1:0-16680 GCA_032356245.1 Endocladia muricata
CCCCCCCCCCCCCCCCCCCCCCCCCCCCCCCCCCCCCCCCCCCCCCCCCCCCCCCCCCCCCCCCCCCCCCCCCAGGGCGCGGTGCACTCTATGCGTGGTACATTGAGCTCAAGTGAGTTTCATGGCACTTCTTTCTGCTATTGTCGATGAAACGAGAACCACAGTTTTCTGGACGAGGCCTGGCGCCCAACATTGAGATTGGTTCGAGGTGTACCCCTTGTGTTGCAGGCATGAGGCGGAGTTTTTCTGTTGATCACGTCCTGCAGTATGCCCTGGTCTCACCATACCTTCGCTCACCCCTCTTGCTTCGTGCCATGGCGACCATATGACTGTGGCGACCTCATAATAGGCTTGTCGATTTTGAGGCCAATGCCATCAATGAACCGTTGCTCTGTTCATGCCTGGCTAGCGAAAAGTATTCCAAGAGCTGCGTGCCGGTTGACGAATACTGTGCTAAGATTCAGAGAGACAGAAAGGCGATTGATCATTCTAATTCAGGAGGTCGGGTTTAGGACTAGACCATATCATGTCAGAAGTTGCATGGATATATCACTGTTTACCGGATATATGCTACTGTTACTATCAATCATTTTTGCACAACTCTCCTCGCCCGACCCAATACACTCTGAACAGCAAAAGAGAATGGGACGCTCGCGTCAAATCGATCCTTGTGTTAATTCTGCCTGAATTTCTAAAGGTTTTCGTGGTTTGGAAAGCGAGCGAGCTGTACCTTTTGTGTTCAGAAAAATTCCAACTCCTCGCAAACCGGGCGTGCCATCTGCTACCCTCGGCATAAGAGGAGATGATTCATTACGTACGAATTCGGAGATATTGCTACATTGTTTTGTTGAGACGATGGCCACGAATTCTAAATTCTCTGCGTCGAACGGAGTTGACTGCATTGGTGGAAAGAAGCGCAATGCATTCCGCTAGCACTTAATCTCGTTCTGACGGCGGGATCCTCATACCTGTTTCAGCGAATTCGATAGCAGCCAACTGCGTCTGCGCAGGTGGGGACGCATTGGAACTTCATGCTGTCCGTAAATTGGACTGGTATAAACGGTCAGGGAAGCAGAACTCAAGGAAAGGTATCGGACGAAATCCAGGTTGTTGCCCTGACTCGAGGAACCCATGACGGATATTTGCTGTTTTAGTTCCCGCCTGGACGCAATTGGTCGAATCGTTCAAAAATCGTTCTCATTTCTTTGTTGGCTAGTAAGCTGGAAAGCAGTTGGGACTGAGCATTCTAGACACACAAGTCTGTGTTGAAAGACAGGGAAGTTCGGGGCAGAATGCCATGCAACAAAAAGGGATGGGGTCCTGCAGCTACATGTCCCGCAGTTTCTGTGTCAGATAAGAGACGAGAGCCAAATCATGTTTGGTTCTGCCAGCATTGACGGGGATGGTTTTCTATTTCATAGAATTTTGTTCGGAAGGAATCGAAGCACTACTTTTGTCAATACGTATGCGGATTCTCGGACTTCACATGCATCCTAGTGCAAGACATCCAAATCGTTCGGGTCGCTGGGATAGTGACCGCGGTGATGCTGCCAGTTTTGTGGTAGAAAAAAGCTCGTGGTAGTAGCCAAAATCGCAGCCTGACTCGCAAGCAAAGTGATCAGTATAGCTGAACAATTTGTTGCTGCGAAAGCGATCTTGTAACCCGTTCTTCACTCGTTTGGCCACTACTCCTTGCGAAGGGATCGTTTTCTTTGCACAGAACTGTTTCACGAGAAATGAGCAGAGGTTTTTTTAGGGTGGATAGGTTTTCATTATGCTGATGGGCTAACGGTGTGCACGACCGGAGTGAGATGGTGATGATGTGCCAACAATTCGTCTTGATTTGGATGTAGAGCAGTTGATGGTGGAATGAATCTGAAACCCATGTAGAAAAATTTATTATACAACTTTGTACATTGTACCAGCATAGTCCTCTGAAAAATGACTCAAGATTTTGTTGACCACCGTTCCTTATCGCTGCGTTTCGAAAACACCGATTGGCCAATCACTAGTGCAATCAACAGCAGTGGAAATCCGTGTGCTCGGACAGGGAGAGGCAGCCCATTTGCTCCTATTCTCACAAGAGGAGAGATCTTCGCAGCTAAACCTGCCGCAAGTCCCAGAAAGGACGACACAGCTATGGACGGATTGATGATTGCAGCTTTGAAGCACTCATACATCGCAAAGAACAATCCTATCATGGGCATGTAGAAGAAACCTCGATGTAGGGCCCCGGACCACAAGGCACCAAACCCTTCGTCCTTGACGATACGAGTAAACGTGGCGACAGGGCTCATATATCGGCGCGTCTCAAGGTAGCACTGAGGCGTTTGGGAACTCATCCGTGTTACGAGAACATCGGCTGGCGTAGTCAAGACTGCTGCGAATAACCCGGCCACAGCCCCGGCAACAATGCTGTAAGGCAACCCGGTGCCTCCCATACCAGCCAGTACAATTCGCATGAATTCGTACCCAGCTATCTGTAAGCCACCGTAAGGCACATCCCTCCACAAGACAGCCTCCCACGATGCCCGTGTTCCCTCCACACCGACAGGGGACATGAATGATTCACGAATCGCTTCGCCCCACGACTTGCTTAATCCAAGCTGCAAGCGTTTGTTGATGATCTCAGCCGGAACTCGAACAATGCTTCCAACTGCATCCTCTAGCATGCCAGCGATGCACATTGCCGCAAGTGGCGCAGCTGCAAATACAGGCAAACGCAACAAGGCCGTTTTAAACACTTCATACATGGCAAGGTACACCGCGGCATTGGGCGCCTCTTTCAGAATGTTCGAGAACACCCCCTTGTACAAACCAGGCAGAGACGGACGAGGTGGTGGTTCCGTGCCGGGAGTGACATTGGACCGCGCCTGTTTGAGCGTCTTTAGTGTGTCAATAGGATGCGTTACGGCGACTGCCGCCGCGCTCGCCATTAATGCTGCACTTCCCGCCACAACAAAGCTTTGCCCTTCCAATCCATGACCACTTCCAGAAACAGGCTTTGCGGCCTTCGCTTTCACAACTGGCGCCGTCTTTATCGGCGTTGCCACAGCTCGAGAGACATGGTGCTCTACAGAGACAGGGTTCTGCGATGGATGCCGCGCTGCAAAGGCCGCCCCTGGGGTGACAGCGGCCAAGGCTAGGACGGCCGTGGCCGCAAAGTGAGCTAACCGCGACGGTCTTGGACCAGGGCATGTGGTAGGGTCAGGCTTCACTGCGGATGTGTGTGGGGCTTGAGACATGCGAAGAGCTGCATGGTGATATCTGACGGGCGTAAAAGGGAATGGCGCGGGGATGGCAAACGCCGCTCGTGGACGCCGTGGAATTGGAGTTGTCGAAAGCATGTTTTTTGTGAGGTTGAGAGTGGTGCGGAGGACCGTGCGAAAGACAACAGAGAATGTGAACAATGAGAGAGGTGAACCTTTGCGACATCGTGCCGTAGTGGTCTTGACTAGACGAGTCCCTTCCCATTTCTATAGATTGCATCAAGGGCTACTACTGTACAGGGGTGCGTTAGAGGGGTGTGAGGGTTTTGGCAGGAGACCCGATATTGCGATGCCGGGCGCAACAGCAGTGCGGTACGACAAATGCATTGATTTGGTAGACGAGTCGTGACTCAGACACGATGGGGTGACATGCTATACGCCGCGCAGCGGGGCCAAAGGACAGATGAAGAATGGCTGCGGTGGGCGGGGAGCACAAAGTTGTACTATTGCCAATAAGCGCATCACTGTCCATTTTCTGGCGGCGGTTTGCTGATGGTGCATTCCCTTCCAGGGTTTGTCTGCTGACACTTGGCGTCATTCCAACGACCAATGCTTGCTAGTGGTTGGTTGGAGGTTGAGTAATGGTCATTTTGAAGCACTCGGGTGTTGAAACCTTATCTAAACGTGCAGACTCTGAATGGAGCACACACACACAAATTATAATGGACTCTGTCCATCCATTTGAGATTCGGACGAGATCGCACAGAGTTGTGGAAACATGGATCGTGAAATTGCCACCACATTTCTGAAGTAACTCGTGGTTTGCCACCTATGTTTGTGGGTCGAGCTTAACCGCCGCAGGAACACCCATCAAGCGGTAGATAGCAACCCTTCCAAGCACACGTCAGTTTTGAAAACTTTGGATCCAATGAAAGGTCGTTTCATTTGGTTTCAGTCTAATTTATTTCTACTTTCCCATGAGGTTTCACTTTTGTGAAATTTCAAGAGTGTAACAGAAATGCAGAACAAGGATATCGACCGCTACAGCAAGCGCCACCATTACATCAAAGCCCCTACATGTACTGCGTGCGACATGTACTGGACACCATGCATGTTTCTACATTCGTGGGACAACGATTCCATAGTTTGGACAACAAGATCTTTGTGGTAAGAGTCATTCAAAATGCATTCTTGCTTTTGCATCCCCACGTACCCAAATACACTCTTCCCCTCTCATCTCAAACCCTATGACGTTCCATATGGTATCAAATTATAGTGTACTACAGTATACTCAGGTGCTGGCAGCAGTAAACGCCTCCCATGTGCTCTTTTTAGAGTCTCGGCACAAGTTTGCGTGCTTCTTCATGCGTTCCCTACTACTCTAGCTCAGAGTTCTCGCAGCGACACGCACTTTCGCAGTGGAAGGTACAATTTCATCTTTAGTCTAGGGAGATTACTGTTAGGTGTGGAAGATTGGGGTTCCAGAAGTTGAAGAAGGCCCTCCTCCCCGACACGATCCGTGATCGAGATTTATTGTCTCGAGAATACAAAAGCACAGCAAGTCTGACACTTGGAATGAAACCCGTCGTTACATTTTATGGTGAGAGATACGTCAATGACAATAGAGATTGTGAATTGTGAAGAGCATCCGTTCTGCTTTCCTGTCTAGAATTAGGCATCGCTGTCCACGATATATCACGTGAGGTTCTTGTCAAGTGGACAAGGTTCTTATCAAGTGTGCAAGGAGAAATGTCTTCGCATCTAACCTTGCAAATCGGTCCATAGTGTGTCGTTGGGAGAACTGGCGAAAGCGATACAAAGTTTCAGGAACTCGTTTGTCTGTTTTCGTCTGTAAGTTTGGCGATGCTGATATATTTAACGGAAGAATTGTGTTGACGGGACAGTTCGAACGATCCACCGGAATCGGTGCTCCCGATCGAGAAGACCTCTGTGCTTTTCAAACCTGATCCATAAGAAATTGCTCGGTCATTCAGAATCTCCGAGGCTGATCGAGTTGAACATTCCCCCTCAGCTTTGTGGAGTCGTTTTGGTAATACTACAATGATCATTAGTGGGAATTCCAGAATATGCTGCGCAAAGATTTTGGAAGACACCTGCTTACATCTCGAAATTAGGTCATTGAGGGAACTAATGGTGTTATGCCCGCGGATAGTGCTGATCTCTGAACCCCAGAAAAGCTAACCACACCTACAGATAGTGACTGAATTAATTCGCTATGTTTCGGTTATGGATATTGAAAGATATGAAGCGGTTTAAATAACATGCTGGTGAACTTTATTTGCAGTATTGGGAATCAAAGTTACTACATTGTCTTTGATCAGACTGGGGTTGGTTTCGGGTCGTGCTTTGGATCACATTCATCCCCGGATCAGCATTCCGATACCAGGTTGGTATGACCTTCCGTGGAAGATATCATTAGTAGAAACGGTAATTTGGGTACTCGGGTTTTTGTGTCATTGTTCTCTCGGCTGTGCCGTGGAAATAAACTCCTTTTAGGAAGATAAGGTCCCATTTTTCAGGACTTTGAGTCCTTAGTGTTTACTTCTTTTTGCCCGTTAGTTCTAGAAGAAGCAAAACAGCATTAGACCCGATAAACCTTCGAAACCATCGCAGTCTACGTTATGCAGTGTATCAGGGTGGCAGATACCGCCCAGAATGTACTCCAGTGCTGTAATGTTTCCGCGAATGATTACCTGACGTATGGATACTCATTGTGTCCGCAGTAGTTTATGGTGAACAGTTCACGCTCAAACTTCGAACACTGATAGCAACTTTCCTTGGTGTTTTGTTGGCGAACATGTTTAGGTAGCTCCTTGAAACTGGCGAATGAGAAATAAAAAGAGATTATCAATTCTCCAATCACAACTTCACAAGTACTTCTGCATGGATGACAGTCATTAAAAGCCAGCGTTACCTTTCTCAGCTCCACTCAGAAATCGAAATGCAGCGAGATTGCACCTCGTACTATATATCTGCCAACTGCCGAGGAACTTTGGACAGAATCCTCAAAACCTTGTTTTGTGCACGGAGCTGTATCCGTAACTTGCAAAGACCACAGAAACTACTTAAAAAGACTCATACACTCTGTTGGCTGCATTAACGCAAGGTCTTGCATTTCCTGTAGTGTCTCTTTTCCAAGTTGCCTTCCCATTTGTCTCCGAACACCACGCCTAACAAAGACATTTACCGAACTGACTCAGCTGTTGCATCCCGTACTTGCCTGCAGAAATGACCCTACGACAGGGTAACAGCTCTACCTCTTCGCGTCCTCTCTCAACATCGTCCTCACCGACAAGAACAACAGCCTCAACCATCAAGCAAGATAAATGTGTTGCCGAGCTTGAGAACTGGATGATGCATGCCCGTGATAACCCGTTTCTAGTACCTTTTTTGGTTCCAAAGCAACCAGTTCAATGCAAGGCCCCACCATTGCAGCCCAAGGGACGAAAGACGGCTTGAATAAGATATAGCCACTGCTGGGGATACAGGCATTTTATGTGAATAAAGACATGATACAGGAACTGCTGTGGTAGCAGAAATGTTGCGCATTTTCCTTTGCCAATCTTGTAGGCACTCCGTCCAGTCGTAAGAGAAAGGAGCCTACTACCATGTAGGAATCATTTTTTTCCAGGAGAGCACATGACAAGGAAGTGCAGCAACCATCACAGGGCTCCTCAGAAGCTGTTCGGTAGCTCTCTGCAGATTTCAGAGCTATCCAATCTGGGTATCGGTATGGAACATTGGTTATATCTCTGAACCGCTATGTGTCGCCTTAGGGAACAAACTTCTAAGTATGAAAAGTCGTTTATCTTTCCATGGGTACCGGATCGTTACAACATTAATCTGGCATCTATTGACATAGCACAATATTGATTATGTGGGGTTCACTCATAGGTAAAGATGAAAACAACGTTAGCTTCGCTCTCTTCAGGTTCTTATTGTACTCTGCCCACATAGTGTGGAGTAGTGCCGAAGCCCAACGACGAACATACAGTTGGACTATGAGTGCCCGCTGTAATGGACGGTATAAAGTACTACAAAGACTCCCGACAGCACTTCAACTTTCACTCCACATCACGAAAGAATATGTAGCGTAAATGAACGTCAGTGAAAGAGCAATACCTAGAGAGCAGGTTTTAGAACGATCTACCAATCTGAGGATTATTCTAGAAGATAATATGGTGGTAGACCATTGAACCGTATGCAAACCCCCTGTGATACTGTTATATATCGTAAGGCGAATGCGATGAAATAACCATGTAGGCAAGGTTTGTTTCAGATTTACGCGCTTTTGCAGACCTATATGGATGTCGTCGGTTGGAATTGTATTGCCTTCGGCTATCGCCATGAGAATTAGCAGGATTCGTATGGGCTGTGCAGATGCACAGAAAGAGATAATGCGGTCTTTCTCTACTCTTCATACTAAAAGGTTGAGCAATTACGAACACATCTTCGTGTAGTTTCCTCGGTAGTAAACACCAAGACCGCTGCGTTTTGACCATAGCTCAAGCACTTAGGGTCATGAACGGAGCAAGCACCTTCGGAGACCATCTATAGAAGACATACTCAAGGGCTGGTCGGCGATGAAAATTCCTCAATGATCTAAAGAGATATCTCATATCAATCTGCGCACTCTGTATGGGTGCTCTTTATTGGACTAGTGTTTCCGCTTATAAATGACGAACGCGAGTAAAAAGAATTCATTATTGCAGAAAATACAGAAGTGTAGCTAGGAACATGAATGTACGACCGGACAAAGACATGTTGAATGGACACACGATGGGATTTTCACAGATAGAGAGCTTTATTACAAGTACCACAAATATGGCCGACTTTCTAAATACTGTATGAAGGGCAGGATTACGAGGAGACATTACGGGCGAGTCGACTATGAGACAGGGTCTGTTTGAGCATTCATCATCTTTTGAATCAGTTAGAGAATGCCGGTATGCCCGGAACCCCCTCGGAGCCTCACCCTGCAGTCTCTCACGGGACTGGAATATATAAAGGAATATTTATTGTATACATTGCAATATTCCATGTTACTCCTCCATTTCCAGGTAATTACGTCACCGACACATTTTCTTTTAGTCACGAAGTACCGCAATTCTAAGTTGTGGAAAAAAGTAAATACATGTGAATATATCGTTAACCCCCATACTCTCTTCGAGCACTCAGTCGGGGCAAGACTTCGCATAAGCACTGGTACGTACACTGTAGTTTGAACTGAATACATTGTTTCATTTAATCTTCGCGATTGTGGTAGTCTCCCGACCCCATATTCTGAAGTTCTTGATACCAAGGTAGGACTCACAGTGGTAAACTTTTGTCGGAAATGAAGTCTGCTTTTGGAATGTGAACCGTTGTGAAGGGGTCAGGGGGTTGGGGACCGGGAAATTGGAAAGCACTTGCGATTTCCTCGGAAAGGAACTTGATTGTGCAGTGTGCACATCTCTGCTGTTATCAGTCTGCAAGCAGAGTTCGTTTTTCGGGTATTGAGAAAATATACTACTTGTATGTCAAGAAGATAGTTTCATCCTTTAAACTTTCGATGCGACCACCTCCTGGAAATCCGGCACAAAATCACAACCAATGGAATGCATTTGCAGGATTTCGGAGTCGAGATCAAGTGGTAGTGCAGCACCTGTATTTTGCTCTGGGGGAGTGGCGCCCATTCTATCTGTCGTGCAATTTCGAATTTTTTGATTGAGGAGATGATCCTCATTGTATAACACAAATCTCGTGTCTGTCACGCTAACAATCTTTCTATGCGGTACATGAAGCAGAAATCACCATCGTACTATACCATTACTTCGAAAATTAGGAGTAAACACACATAACAGCTCTTTTTCCTGAAAAAATCTAGTCTGAAGTTTTAAAAAACTAGAAACGATCGAAGGGCATCTATCACATTTCGCTGTTTTCTGGAAGCGAAATATATGTTTCGTATATTTGAAGCTCAAAGTCCTGAAGTAGAAGTCCTTCTTACCTCGAGTTATTGTTCTGTGTATTGACGCAGAGGAAACTTCTGTGGGGAGATCTTCTGAATGAGTGTCCGATTAGATAAAACGTTTTACTCGAATGGAAAAGTAAGATGCGGTCATTCTCCAAAGCAAACGGCCTGAAAACGTGTATTGCATTTCGCTTGAGGTGACGTTTGGTGTATGGTTCGGAAAGAAAACTATCTCCCAACTAATTGACTGATGCTTCCTACCTGTGTACACTATGGAGGTATCTGCTGAAAGGTGATCGGTATACACATTCTTACCTGCACGCTGCGTGCAGGTGAGAATGTGTAGAAAAGCCATATGATGTACACAAAAAAGTTCGGTAAAATAAGACTTTGGTCCAATGTGTCACGCTCAAGGAAAATGCGTGAGCTGGCATTGGGATGTCGTGGAATTCTATGTATTTGGAAGCAATTTATCTTATCTGCAAGTATTCCCTGGAACTCTGCAGGATGTTTGCGTAGGGATCGTACCTTCACCATTCATGTTCTCGACCAAGCAGCTGGCGAAATTGTGTAAGGCAGATTTGGTAACTAGCCAGCTACACCAATAGTGGCATTTTGTGTCACGGGTCTGTAGATGCACACCCTGCTATTGTGTGCAAGTAATGATATATATGTACGAGTTCCTCCAGTGACACAAATTGCAATTATTGGTGGGGTGTCTATTCATCAGGGTGCCTGTTTCATATGAGGCAGAATATTGCAGTGCTTCAGTAAAAAGTGAGTTTATTAAACAATTTGAAGTCTGTTCTCTAGCCCTTTTGGGCCTACCTGTCTCTTTTCGGATATGCTCCATTCGCTGCATCTTTCCTTCAGCAGAGCTGTGTATCAAACTTTTATCGAGCTCCGGAACTGATGTGGAAAGACAAAGAAAACGGCGGTGAACGAGTAGTTCGGTCGCCAGAATGAGTTCAAGTCGGCAATACGTGTTTATTCAAAGTCAAAACAGGGGTCATTTAAATGAAAGCCTTTTTTTTTTGTAAAGGCGGTCATCCTGACTCGAACGATAGATACTGTATTCTTCGGAATTCCCTACAACGACGCGGGTGGTACAGGAAACACTACTGGGCAGTGCTTCGCTCGCTTGTGCGTGTGAAAGTGATCGTTACGCATCACTCCGTACGCTATGTGACAAATATCCGGTAAATGGCTTTGGTTGCTCATGCAGTAGCCGTTTTTGGTCGATCGATATTGTGAGCCACTTTTTCCAGTATCTGTGAGTTGCCTCCCCAGCAACGCCCCTGGTTACGCGATGCGATGATCGAATAGCCGCATGAAAAGGATGCTATACCTTCGTCCTCGACATGCAACTGACGAGACAGGGAGTCTCTATCTCTTATCGTTGGAATTGTCTCTGCACTGTACCGTACAGTGTACTGAAATAGCCGTGTGACAAATGCGCAGTATTTTCATGTCATGACCTCAAGGATCCGTCATCAACCGACAAAAAGCTATCATTTCGGACACGTGGAGCTTATTCCGACTGTCATGGTACGGGCTAACATTCGCGGATATGACGACCCCGGCGGCTGCCTGTATTCTTTCCGATGCACGCGCGGTTACTCACGGGTTCTCCGCAAAGTCGTGCGAGCGAGACAGTCTTTCATGAAGTGGGCAGGCATATGGGAGCGATTTTTCGAATGCTCTGAAATCGTAAGATCTCCCCTCTAAGATATTTCACGAGCATATTTCTTTTGCTTTAATCGAGCATAGTTATCTTACAGCTAAGAACGAACGTATAAAAGGTCAGAGAATATCTTCGGCGGCGACAGATGAACCTGCATCCACTGCCAAAGCTTACGTTTTCACCCTTTTTTTTTTCTTGGAAACGAACGAGTCGTTCGAAGCGTCCCCTGATCGTTCAGTTTCGCAGCCCTTCTTGCTCCACGTTCTTGCTGAAGTCTCTGCTATGGCGCAACCCACTACTGACCAGGCTCACCTTTACGATGAGGACATCGAGACTGGATGCTGCAGCAAAAGCTCTAAGCAGATTGGTACCGGAAAGTCAGTCCTGATTGAATTCCGAGACTTCATTCTGGGAGGCAATCTCATTCGCATGGCCGTCGCATTCGTTTTAGCGCTGGCTTTAAATCAGCTGATCAGTCAGTTTGTTGCTTCGTTTATCACTCCTGTGCTCGGCATCATCGGTTCCACCGACTTTTCTGAACTAATCTTCACTGTGCGTGGTTCGGTGTTCAAATACGGGCTGTTTCTGGACTCTCTTATCTCCTTCGTTGTCATCTCAGTTGTGGTGTTCTTCTGTCTGATTTTGCCGGTGCAGAGGTATGGAGGCCGGTGCGTGCCGTCATGGATCATCCGCAAGTGCCCGTATTGCTATTCTGACATGCCCGCGATCGGCACGAAGTGTAAGCAATGCTGCAGTTCAGTGGAACCGTTACCGATCCTCAAGAACAGATGAGTGCGGAATGCAGGGTGGGATTGAGTGATGGGTGGGTGTGTGCCGGGATCGTAACTGTATTTTCGGACGACAGTGGGTAGCGGATAACTACATATCGGCAGACCAGCGACTAAAATAAACTTTGGACGCTTGTTGGTGGTATCAACGTCGACGTCAGAAGAGCACTTGGTCTTGTAATACTTGGTGTTTTGATATGGGGACTGAACGAAGAGCTGAATGTAGAAAACCCCAAGCATATAAGTTCAGTATCTATATCTGGTCATTGCCTCCGACTTTAAGGACTTTCAGAACGACAGCATCATATACGTTCTGAATTTGTCTGGCAATGCCGGATGGCTGTGCACTCTGCCTCGACCTTGTTGCGTGAACAAGATAGGTACAAGAGCAACCTACAGGACATGTTAGGGTGGCATGCCACGAAACGGTTGGACATGCTACAGCAGGTTGCCTTACTGATGTTTATCTACTTTCCTTCTCTGCTGAAAAAGCTCCAGAATTTAATGATTGCATCAGACAGTCTCTTTCCCAACGGTTGCACCGCATGACCTGCCATCCTTTATGATGCGGATAGCCTACGTCCCCCATGTGTTTGCTCGCTCAGATTTGGCAGGACTGGTTTGCAGTCGCGAAAGTGGGAATCCAGAAGTGAGGTCTGCCATTGTGAGATGAGATGTCGCTAAAAATGGACCCGCAAGTAAGTGCCCTAACTACAGTAGGTTCCCCCATCCCCTTCCTCCGTGTGTGTGCGTCACATCCCCAGTGCTGCGAAGGGTAGAGCCACGCTTTATTTTTTTGAACTTGGTGTGTGAATGTTTACGTTGACGATCTGAAGGGATTTCAAAACTCCCGCAGTGGCACGATACGAGGGGGTTATAGGAACTTTGGACTCAAACGCTGCTGCTGTTTTTTTTTTAGTAAGTTTCAGTGGGCTGTCACAAAAATCTCACGCAAAAGCAGAAAGATCCCCGTGACGGATCTTCGTACGCACTTTTGATTTGCCCTTGAAATGACCTGAGATGGCCCAGATGCAGGTACAAAGATGTTTGACAAGAACGAGTGACGGGAGTGACATTGATCGCTTTGGACCAAAAGTTTGACCCTTTTGAGAAATGTATGATGTCGGGAAGGCGGATTGGAAGCCCCGTTGAAAAAGAACAAAACGTATTCTGTCTCCGTGACCAATAATATGCCTTATTCCTTCAACTGAGATTCCATACTGCCCAACCAAGAACAAGGAGAAAATGTTTTGTGCTGCTGCAATGACGTTTTTCATACGTTTTGCAAGTAGTATTCCGGTGTCATACGCTTCGAGGAAAAACGTGAGAAAACCATTCACCCTCCGACGCTCCTGCTCCACAAGAAGCGATATGTACTGTAATGTCAGTATCTGGTAGCAGCGCATGTGCAAAAGATGCAATCTGCATACTGTAAGTTTCCACACAATAGTCCCAACCCTCCCGACTGTACAGTACTCTCTCGAAACGCAAGCTCTGTTATACTGGGGTTTCTCCTCGGACAGTTCTGAACCAGTCTCGTAAACAACTGGTAACCCCCTCGCTGCTACTAACACTTTCACACCGACTTTTTAATTCCATCTCGTGAATCTCCTCCTCCATCTCCGCTTCTCCTCCACCCCGAGCCCGTCCCACTATGCAGCCCCCCCCCCCACTCCCCAACTCCCCCGACGTCATCATTGTCGGGGCGGGCCCCGCTGGCTGCCTCCTTGCACTCCTTCTCGCCAAGCAGGCGCGCACCGTGCACGTGCTTGACTTTCGTGCCGATCCACGCCTCCCCAATCCACACGCCCCCAAGCGCAACCGCTCTATCAATCTCGCCCTCTCCACACGCGGTCTCACCGCCCTCTCCCTCGCCGGCCTCTCCTCGGCCGTGGCCGCCATCGGCACCCCCATGCACGGCCGTTGCGTGCACCCGCCGACAGCCGACGCCGAGCTGCAGCTGCAGCCGTACGGCCTGCCGGGGCAGTATTTGTTGTCGGTGTCGCGGGCGCGGCTGAATGAGGTGTTGGTGGAGGCATGCGAGGAGGTACAAGGGGTGCGAGTGGATTTTGGGGTGAAGGTGGTGGGAGTGGATCTGGACGCGCCGAGCGTCAAGGTGGTGGGAGAGGAGGGGGAGGAGCGGGTGGTGCAATGTGGGGTGTTGGTAGGGGCGGATGGTGCGCATTCGGCGGTGCGGGCGGCTATGGCGAGGAAAGGGCGGTTTGACTTTTCGCAAAGTTATGTGTCAGCGGCGTATAAGGAGCTGGGGATGGAGAATAGTAGGGGGGTAGGGGGTGGAGAGGATGTGTTTCCGCGGGAGTGGTTGCATATCTGGCCGCGGCATCGGTTTATGTTGATTGCACTGCCAAATGAGGGCGGCTCGATGACGGCAACCTTGTTTATGGATCAGGAACGGATCGAGGCGTTGTCGACGGGTAAGCAGGTGCGGGCGTTTTTCCAGGAGCATTTTCCGGATGCGTTGTCGGTGATGCCGGGCTTGGTGGAGGATTTCGAGAGGAACCCGACGCCGTCTTTGCTGACGATCCGGTGCGCGCCCTACAATTATGGGGGGAAGGCGGTCGTGATTGGGGACGCGGCGCATGCGATTGTGCCGTTTTACGGACAAGGGTGCAATGCGGCGTTTGAGGATTGTCGGCTGTTGGCGGAACGGTTCGAGGCGTGTGGGTGGAAGAATCCAGAGCTGGCGCTGAGCAGTTATGCAAGGACGCGCAAGGAAAATGCGGATGCGATTGCAGATCTTGCGATTGATCACTATGAGGATATGTCGTCAAAGTCGGCAAAGCCGTTTTTCGTGCTTCGTCGACGGCTGGAGATTTTAGCCAACAGGTTCCTACCAAATTCGTTTTTGCCATTGTACACAATGATTTCTTTCTCCAACATTCCATACGCAGAAGCTGTGAGGAGAGCAGAGCAGCAGGACAAGGTCATTGAGCAGCTACTCATACTGCTCGGCGTTGCGACTTTGTCAGCGGTGGCCTTTGCGGTAGTTTATGGAATTCGTTCCGTGTCTTGAGGGCAGAGCCGACTCCAAACCCAAACTTGTGTTTTGAGTGGTATTACGCACAGGAACGAACTCAAGGGGGCCTAGGCAACTTGTGTGGAGCGAGTGGCAGTCCAGGTAATGGTTTCTTCCGATACTGGTGCAATTTGTCTCCGAGATGATCAGTGAGGATGAAGAAGAGGCTTGCAAAGAGGAGCGAAAGGCGCACCGTAAGCGAGTCTGTTGCTGACACGCAAGTGATCCTTTCCGACTTGGCAAGGGTCCCGTCAATTAACTATTTCTTGCGACCAAACAGGCGTCTTGCCCGGCTCTTTTTGTATCCAGTCACAACTTCCACCCCATCGCCTCTGCTGTCCCCGTCAATAGCACCACCCTCTGGATCCGACGCAGAGCTTGCCCCCGCTTTTATACTTTCAGCTTCTCGCGCCCGATCCTCTTTCGCCTTCTTCGCCCTCCCTGCCTCCAAAGCCTTGGCGCGCTCTGCGCGCGAGATAGCAAGGTCAATGGGAAGCGGTGGAAGCATCACGCGAATCCGCACCACAGGGTCGGCCACCGCGCTGAGAGCATCCATAAACCTGCCCGGCGTCAATACCTGGGTCCCGCCAATCACAATGTTTGCCTCCCGCTTCATACACACCTCCTGCATCGCTCGCACCTCCGAATAACACACGCCGCCCACAACAAACACCATGTACAGATGCTCTGGGTCGGCGAGTCGAAACCGGTCGTCGTCTTCCGAAACCATCGAGTCGCTTCTTGCCAACGACTTTGCAAACCCAGTCACCAGCGACTGTGTACGCGCCTTCATATTGTGCCGCGTCAGAGTGCCTCTGGGCGCGTCCCGGTCCTCGTGGCTCGAGGCTGATCCCATGGACGCGATGATCGAGTGCACAGAGACCGCTCCTAGCGTAGGGAACGCCTCGCGGTCCAGCTCGTCATCGACAAGGTCCATCATCAAGCTGCGTAGAGGCGGGTTGTAGCGCGCGACATCGTACGGCAGATCGCCCTCGGCGTGCAGACCGTGCCTTCTTCTGCGCGCTGCACTCAACTTTTCAATTTGCTTGACAGCTTGCCGATTGGCATACTTGTTCTTGAGTTTAGAGGTGACCGTTTCTTTTTCTTCACCGGCGCCGTGCGGGTGACGTTGAAACTGGAAGCCGTCAGAACCGTCTTGGGCAATTTCAAGCAGGGTTTTTAGGCCCTTGATCGCTGAGTCTATCTTGGGATCGGACTCGGCAATGTGCTTGAAGTTGCTCCGTGCTAATCGCGATGCAAACGTCGCCGATGTAGCAAGCGCTGAGTTTTCACCGCCTAGGCCGCCAAGGCCTTGAGCAATGACTACAGCCATGAGAGCAAGTCTCGCGCGGTGGGGAACGGGAATATTTACATCTTCAAGGATTTCTGTCATGCTTTCGATCATAAACTCGGCGCGTAGTTTTGTCCCATCCGATTGCTTTCCTGTGATAAGGTCTTGCTCGACAAGCGCCAGATCCTGTATACTTTCATGGGAACAGATTTCCAAGCACTCCCTGGCCGCTTTGATATGCAACGCATACTTGTCTGCGCGAGCCTGCGATTCTGGAAGCGCACGCACGGCAGCGCTCATGTCCTTGATGTTCACTTGCTCCGTGTCCTTCCCCTGAATCTTGAATGCCGCATCATTCTGCAAAAACTCTTTAAACATCCGCTGAGCCGTCTGCAATGCCTCCTCAATAAATATCGATCGGATCTCCCCCCAGACCGGATCCTTCTCCTCATCATCCATTTGCACCGCCTTGGGCTTTTCCGAATTCTTCTCACCCGGCATCTCCAAATGCGCTCCGCCTGGCTTGCCGTAATCCACCTTTAACAAATCATGCACCATTGCCTGATACGAGAACTCATGCACCAATGGCGACACCAAATCTGTCAACCGATCCACTACCAACAACGTTGCATTTTTCACTCCACCCACCTCCCCCACCCCATCCACATTGCCAAACCCCCCCCCGTCCTTTCCCCCC
>JAUKWC010034646.1:0-16672 GCA_032356245.1 Endocladia muricata
CCCCCTTCCAATTCACCGGCGCTCCCCACGCGCAGCCCGGCCGCTCCCCCCTCTCACCACGCCACGCTCAACCACCACCGACAGCAACCTCCCCCCCTCCCCGTCTCCCAACCCCCCCCCCCCCCGTCCCCGCGCCGTCCTCCTCCTCCTTCACGCAAATCTTCCTGGTGTACGCCGTGGCCACTACACTAGCGCGCCTGCGTCGGGCGTTGACGTCCACCCCTCCAGGAGCGCGCCGCCCTCGCCGCCCCGCCCGCCCCCGGTATCGCCGCCACCGGCGCCGCCGCTTCGCGCGCGTGAGAAGAGGTTCGAGAAAATGCGTTGGAGGGGGAGTGCGCCGCGGGACCGCCGGAGGCGGCAGCGGCTTCGGACGCCACTTCATCATTGGCGCACGGGCCCGCAGTGAAGCCATCACGGCCCGCGCCGACGCCTGGCTCTGCGCAGGCGCGCCAAGGCGACACGAGGCGTGCGCGCGCCGCTAGGCCGCAAGCCGACATGCGCCGCTGCTGCGCGTGCGCGCGCGCGCGCGGATGGAGACAGGCGCGACTCGAGGGTGCTCCGGAGAAAGGGCGAGGGTGGCGAAAGAAAGTGACGCGAACCGGAAAGTGGCGGGAGTGGGATGGCTAGTGGAGGGGGCTCCTGGACGGCCACGTCTAAATAAAGCTGTAGAAATGTAATTACGCCAAGTACATCTCCATACAACTGTAATGTTCCAGTCGGCAGCAGCGCGCGTCTTTACATCACATCGCGTGAGATGGACTGCATTAAGCACGCCGTGGCATGAGGTGAATTGCTTTCTTATCTCTCGTTCCGGGGGAGAGGCGGTTTGGCTGTTGACACGCTATGTCGCATCCCCGTTGTGTTCTCCGATCTCCGATGCTACGGCAATGCAGGGGTAGCGGTACTGTATCTATAAATAAAGGTTGCTCAGAGGGGTGTGGGATTCGTCGGCGATCCAAGGACCACCGTCAAGCACTCTGCTGCACGGTCACGTTAGTTTGGCCCGAGTTAGAATTCAAGCCTGTGGAATACTGCAGCATTGCTGGTCACTACGTCTACTCACCGACATTCGTCTGCAAGGGGTGTTCCTGTTGAGAGGGGCGGTCATTCGTCTGTCCCCAACATCGTGCCAAGTTGTCCAAACTGCAGACATCACAGGGGGCCCATTGCTAGTTTCGAGGTCACACGGGCCTGAGGGAAGGCATGGTACAAGCTAGTTATTCTTTACAACTGTCGTCAGTCTTCCTTTCCTTTTCAAAGCAGAAAATTGCACAGTACTAGCATGCCGAATACCATAAAATGGCCTCTTTAAGTGTTCATGTAAACCTATTCTGTATACATGTACCTCAGATAAGACTACCCGTGTGGGTCGCCCTTGTTTAGGGCGATTGTAAGAGGGGGGTTCAGGAGGCTCCATTGCGTTACGACAAGTACGGTTGAATTGTTCTCGTGTTGCGCAACGGCATCGACATGAACATCACTCTTTCATCTCAACATCTCTCTAGCCAGGGTGGCCCCCAAGTGAAACCATTCCTAGCTAAGATTTCTTTTCTCTCCGACAACGCCTTGCAACAAGGCGACCAAGTGTTCAGCGAGGTCGCTTTGTAAATTTCTCGATCTATTCTCGTCATCAGAGGTTCTACTTTACGTGCACTCTGATCCAAAGGCCACACTTTCTCCACTTTCTGATGTGGATTTGTGTCCCTCGATCGGACAGAGAATGCAGAGCGATATCGGACACGTCTGATTACTCGTCGAGTTCCGTCTGCGGCTGGATACCTTCGACTGTCTCACCACGTATCACCTCTCCTCATCTGCAGGTGCTTCGTATGGGACTCTGATGGCCCCCACAAGATATTATGAAGCAAGGTGGTGTTGCCACACGCACTTGTAAATTTGAGACGCTCAAAGTGCTGTACGACAAATAGCATAAAAATAAGTTTATAAACAACAGCTCGTTTTACAGAGGGAAGGTTCACTTGGAACACTTTTGGGGCTCAGATCCTCCTGAAGCTTTTGGGGGCGATGCGCAATGCCTAAATGATCTCCTACGTTTAGCGAAAATAGCGTACAGGTTCGACCTCCACCCCCACTTTGACGGCAAAGCACTAATAGTCTGTGCATTTACAGTAATCGGATACATACACGTCGCAAAGATGATTTGCTTTTTATCTGCAGACATCATTTCGATGGCATATGCCTATCAACTGTTCAGTTGAGCAGCATTGCAGCATATAACCGATGGGTTGCACTTACCCAGAGGGTTTCGAGTTTCGCGGAGAAAACAGTTCTATACTTTTCCACGTGATCAGCGGATCTCTTGGTGAGCAAGAGAGAAGGAGGGCCTTGATCGTCAAACACTGTACCACTATGTCTGCTTTGTGTTTGTCGAAACTTCTTGATTACTTTTCATTTGCCTCTCATTCGCAGCCCCCCGCCGAAACCCCGGAAGGGTATACTTTCGTCAAAACCTTCGAAGATGCACCAGTTTGCGTGCGAATGGCCGAGATCAGTAGAAGGAAAGAATGCATAGCATGGCTTTGCACTCGGTTGCGGTAATGCTTTGGCGACCGTGTTCGTATAAAAGGGCCCTTGGCCGTTTGAAATCAGAGAGAAGCTAGCCAACTCGTAACAACCAACTCCCAAGACAACACGAACTCAAACACACACCACCTCACCGCAACCAAGCATCAAGATGACAAAGCTCACTATCGTACTCGTCGCCCTGACGCTTGCCCTTATGAGCTCCGCCGCCCCCGCTTCAGTTTCCACCAGTGGCACGATGGAATCTTCGACGCGACAGCCCGCCGAGTGTGCAACAGAATTTGCGACAGCCGGTGGCTGTGTGTGCTTCTTACTCTTCTCGCGTATAATCGGCTCCAATGACGAGGCAAGCTCGCGCAGTAATTGTCTGCGAGGATTTGGAACGGAAGAAGCAATCTTTCAGCAGGGAGGAAACTGCAACGCGTTTGGTGGGACCGGTTCTCCTGACTTGAATGCGCTAGCAGGGGTCATCAACAGGCTTCTGCCGGTTTGCTCCGGTGACCCGTCTCAGGGCGGCGTCTCCTACTTTTTCATCTAATCTGGCTTGGATGGGAGCGATGTTTAGCACTTCCACGTGGTTGCTGACGCGGACAATGCAAACACACCCAATGATTAGAGACATTGTAGTTTCACCACGGCTCCGGCTTTAGGTTCACTCCATGCTGTAGGAAATACTTTGCTTTGCTCATCTCTTCTAGAAGGGCTGCCAAGTAAACAACCTTTTCAACAAAACGCAGAATACCTCCCTCTCACGGGTGGGCGAAGTGGCTGTCAAGTAGAACAAACTTCCCGACATTTATCTGAGCTAGACGAGATCCTCTGGGCATCCAACAGATATTAGAGATTAGAGATTTGATATAAGTCACTAATTTCCGTGGGATCTTGGCCCCTAGAGCTCTGAACGCTTTCCTCGTCAGGTGGCAGAATAGTATTCCAGTCCTCACATGCCACCGCTCGCAAAGATGAGACGCAACGTTTGAAATCAGATTGCTCAAAAAACACCGCAGTTTCACGATAGTCTTTCTAATCCGTACTATCTCGGAATATGTTGCACTATTTGCTGTGAGGTCTGGTTTGTATCATTCAACAACTGCTCGAATAAATTGCGGAAGAATAATGGACGAAGACAGCGAGTGTCTATCTATTGCTGTGATAAGCTAGGGCTGTCCGAAGTACTCGGAGCGATTTCGTGGAAACGCACAAAGCCCTGCTCTCAGTCTGGAAAGAAGAAATGCCCCGTCTCCTTTTTTCTGTGCTATGAGAAACCGGGATTATGCATAGATAAAGAGAAATCGGATGAGGTGACTGTCACAGCTTACGAGTTGCTCTGCGAGCAGGAATAGCAATAGTTCAAATACTGAGAAGAATGAGTAGGAAAAGTCATTGCGTGGGAGAGACACCTGAAGGAAAATATATAAACGTTTACATAAATTGTTTCGCTATGCTAGCTGGTGAAGCGTTCTGCGGGTTAATTCTCCGTCTCAAGCAACACCTCAGCTACAGAATGCCAAAGGTACCTAATATTTTGAGTGACGAAATGTGGTTAATACCGTTGCCATAGTGTGCCTCCTCCTCGAACTCAGCGCTGGATCTCCGGACCATCAAACTCATTGCACAGATTTAGCCGCTCCTCCATCGCATCCTCCGTGCAACTCGATAGCCCTTCGAATCCGAGTGCCTCTAAACAACTCTCCCTGCACGCCTCTCGCACCCTTGTGTTGTTCAAGGGTGGTCCGACTCTGGGCCTGAAAATTGGGTTGCCGAGCCTTGCTTGTGCGCACGTGCATCGCGTCACCGCACGAAGCGTTTGTGCAGACCCGATGACCGCTGACGAGCAACCGGAGACCAAATTACCTGCTCCACATCGGCCGTTTGCGGCGATGATACCTTTGTCAAGGGACTCATCGGTCGGGGTTTGATGAATGGTGGAGGAGTGGATGCAGGCTGCCAGAAGGGCGAGACAGATAATATGCAAAATCATGTTCAGCTGACGAGCTCGGTTTTGTGAAAGCGGCAAGACGGGAAGAGATTCTATGGGTATGTGTGGGTAGCTGAGCGGACTGAGAAGAAGCGACACTAGTCTAGTAGTAGTGTTTATTCGTGCCCCGACGATGTATCGGCTATTGCACTTTTATCACTCTTGCAGTTTTTGACAAAAACCGGCATCGAGAGGTTAGAGTCGTCTCTCGCGGCTATTGCTCGGTTGCTTACCTCGGAGACATGCGAGAGAGGGGCACGTGAAGATGGTAGAAAAGACGATGCTATGAAAAGGTGTCAAAAACGAGAAAAATTAATTGTCCTTACATGGTCAAAGGAAGATGTCCGTCAGTTTCAGGACATGCAATTTCTCGAAGAAAGCGACTGGACTAGGAAAACTAGAGCGAATTTGCGATTCCTTTCTCTTTAGAAGATAAAAGAACAATTTCAAAGCTAACATATGTGGGAGAAAAACGTTTCCCTGAAAGTATGTCTTGTTAATTTTGTGTAGGCTGCAACGTATCGGCTGTGTGTTAAGAAAGCACGGGATGCGCCAAGTCTGGGCACCGTAGTTCTTCAAATAAGGCGGGAAGATGGGCATGGGCCACTTCGTCGGGGGTACGTTATGGCCGGAATTGACAGGAGCCAGAGTGTCGGCCTTCTTAGATTTTCAATAGCATATAGGCCTAATGGGGGAGGGCAGTCAGGTCACAATACTGGCACTGGAGCGGCCACTGTCCGATTTTCGGCAGCCAACATTCGTCGTGATGTGGTCAGTTACTATGGTGAACATCTGAGCGCAAGATGCACTGGCGGTCACCACATTCGTGGATGGCTCAGCAGTAGCAGTCAGCATTACTTCGAGAGAGGTGGGTGGTCGCAGAGTAGAACACAAAGTAGTTTTGGAAGGTGTTGTAGGCAGAAAAGTGGTGTAGAGTGGAGGTGCGAGTTAAGCGCAAGCGTAAACTAATAATCAAAGGCGGGTGAAAGAGACAAAGTCCTTGTTCTGTTGAGTATTTCTGCAGTTCACACACAAACCCGCTGATACTTGCAGTACTGCTTTACAGAAGTTAGGAACGCCCAAGAGGCGTGCCGTGGACTTTCTGCTCGTCTGGCATCGCTGCATTCCCCGTGCTCTACCACAACGTCTTCCACAGCAGGACCGTTGTAGAGACCACCCCAACTCAAGAGTGGAATACAAAGATCATCGTGGACATGCGACGAAACACGATACTGTATTTCCCGATAGGTCCCTCCGAGTCTCGATATATTTGTGGATGAGTGCAACACTGTATATTCGATGAAAGCATCGATACCCAACAGTTGAAAGCTAGCGTAACCACCATTACTGTGACGGGTATTTGTTATTTGTCGGCTGCTTTCATGCGTGCAAGTGCGCGGGAGGTGAGGTTCCGATCTTCGCGGTGCAAAGTCCGAGAGCGCGGCAATAATAAAGATTAGCATATTTGGCTTCAGACGTGAAGCAAGTGTGATTGAGCCTCAGTGTCTATTGTACCGGCCGAAAGTCATAAAAGAGGTACGAAAAACTTACAACAAGTATTCGTAAATTTATGTGAGAGAAATGTCAAGGTTACGATTATGCAAACATTGCATATGTATACGCTTCGTTCTCATATATTTCACTTTTGAAGTGTAAGGTCATGCGCGTAGTAGCGTACAAGCGGCAGAAAACAACTTAGTTTCGAGAATTTTCTCGAGCTTCAACCCTGTTCTAATAGAGAAGACCAAGGGCTTTCGAATAACATGAAAACTTCGAAAACCAGCGAGTTTTAAGGTCAAATGATAATACGCCTTATACCTGCCTCATACAAGGTGGAAGGTACAATAGACATTAGAGCACCAAGTTGGAAGCCTTGAAGATGCCTTTGGTGTTGAAGGTAGCAGGGGAGCTGCTGAGAGAAAGAGCAAGTCATTGGAAATTCAAATCATGAGGAAAGAAATCATGGCCATGATGAGGAAGGGAACAGTGACACGACTATTGGTAACAAGTCTCCTAAGACCTCCATGAAAAGGTAGCGCAGAACTAGAGAAGGAAACGGAACACCAGATGACACTATGCATTCCTTTCAAATTGTAGTACACAGCTGGATGTAAGCACACGTCGAATTTTGTTTAACTCCCCTCGCTATCACAGACGAGTGTTGTAAAACTATTTGCAGGGGAGCAAACTGAAAAAGTTAGACTCTGATACATGATCTAGAGGTCAGGAGAGATACTCGACAATATGCAATGATGTGAATGCACTCAGTTAGTTTGCAAAGAGGTTCACAGTATCGTGCTGTTTGCTGATATAGTATAAATAGAGGAGAATGTCTTCAGCAGTACAGCAGGACCAAAATGGACAACGAATGAATCAAACCTAACTGAGACTGTGAACAAGAGTACTACATATGATGCTGGAGACAGCGCGATCGTAGTCGATTGCAACCGAGAAGAATACGTGAAATAACCATCGTGTGGTACAATAACCACAAACGATCTGCATCAACCCCTGCCTTTACTGGAATCAGGAACCCCAGCTTGCGTCAGCCTACTCTGGCTGGTCTCAGGTTGCGGCTTTTGTCGCTGGCATCAGTCCTACGAAGGATCGCCTGCCAGCATAAGCTTTTCTGGCCGCTATACAGCTGGGCAGAATCTACTTTGCTTATCTGAATAATTGATAAGTGTGGAGGCGAAACACAGGCCGGGATAGACTAGAAACAAGTATGAACGTATGGCGGACATGCAGGTGCTTATAAACAGGAAATGGGGAGAGAGTGGAGATAAAAGAAGGAAATGAAGTAGATGGAAGAATAGATCTGATTCAGGTCGAGAGTTGTTTCAAGTTGATTGGAGTTGAAAGTCCTCTAAAGGGCCTAACGAGGCGCACATTCCATAAATGTTTCAATGGGTAGCATTGCACCGCTACCGGTGAGGGCAATGCTGAATGTACTCATCAGTGACAGGAGGGGTGAGCGCGCCCAAACCCTTCCAGGAGAACTACCAGCGGAGCTGCGACTTTTTTGGGGATAAACATGAACCTACTGTAAGGCACAAGAGACCTTAGAGGGACTCGTTAGCGGGCGCACACATAGACAGAGGGGCATAGCGCCTATGGCCAGAAAGTCCTTTGAAGAAAGATGGAAGCTGGAGCAGTTTAAGTCGTAGTCTTGTGCCATCTGGTAGTACGCTTAGAATCAACAATTACTTAGCCGGGATCTGTTTTCACGAATTAGAGTCGATTGCTAATATACACTCCAAACTCGGGGCCACAGCTGCTCACCAGCCCTGTGCAGCTACAATTACACTGTGCGTGTACTAGTACAATCTGGACTAATAAGGGTGCAGCCAGAAAATACGAGAAATAGTGAGTCAGAAATGAAACCTTCACGAAACGAAATAATCATTCAAAAGTATTACTCAGAAGTTTGGGTATACCACTAATATACATATCGTGCAGGTGGCGCCTGCAATCATCCACATATGATATACTGTTGTCACGATTTTAGTATCATCATGCCATTACCGAACTCCTGACTGTCTGCTTCGTCGTGTGGGACTACAGATTTAAAACGGAAATACGGGGTCGGTGGCACCTTCCTCAACGTTTTCTGCCTTGCGTTCTGTCAGCTCCACGGAGATAGACTTCGAACCATCATCAAGCTTCCAGCTGAGATTAACGTTAAAGAGGTTTATGCGGTTCATCATGGACTTCTCTTTCTTTGTGATGGTTTGTGAGATTCTTTGTGAGCTCTCAGCTGCTACTTGACACCTAACGACACCTGCTGTTAGTGATACTAGCATGAGTTCGTGGGCAAAATGGCAATTGAACAGCAAGACGTGAGCACTTGTTGGAGGCATTCTGTCGTCAGACTGAGGATTAGTCCGGATGACTACCATGCTTCTCAGGGTACCCACTGTAGAAATAGAATGGCAAGTCTTTTGCTGATTCGACTCGTCACGAATATGCGAACCAAAGTACTCACCTAACTATGCATACTTTATTAGGCTACTTTACTAGACAGATTACGTGTTAGGATAATACAGTTTACGTAGATTACTTGTGAACACTGAAGAGTCAATCTCGAACTCCACTGTGATACATTGGGAGTTACTACAGTACAAAGTATAAAAAAGACGGGAGTTCTTTCTACTACACGGAAAAGAAATCCCGACACCAGCGAACAAAGCATTGCATTCGTGTGGTAATCTACAGCGAACAAACGCGCGCCATTAAAAGGCAATTCCGCTGTCAACTCATCTGCTCTTAATATACCTTTAAGTAGCCCTTCAATTGACCTCACTTTTGCCATCATATGGTGGTGAAACCACGTAGAATAAACCTCAATGGTATTATTTGCGTCATGCAGCCGCTGTGAGGGTACTCGACCTGAGTGCCACGCATAGTATACCCAAATCAGATGTCTGTAGGTCGACAGCGCACGGAATCCTAGACTTGGAGAACTACGCGAGTGCAAATAAAATAACAACTGACAAGTAATAGTTCACTGAATGACACTTCCCATTTTAACGGGCTTGTCAAAGAAGTAGAGTATGCGGCTACTTTAAGTACCAAAGTGCTTCTTATCATCTGCTGTAGCACTGACGAGTAGGAAGCTTAGGACTGTAATTCACGCTCGAAGCAGATTGCAACAATTACAGCCTAAATAGCAGATATCCAGCCCATGTGTGTGAAATTCATCCTCTTTATGGATGATGTCACCATTTTGGAAGTTACTGACTCGTGGATGTTGTCATCTTACTGGAATTTATGGCTCGAGATTTATCGTGAGAACTGATTAATTAATGGTGAGACCTTTTGGCTTTTGAGTAGCGAACAACAATCATCCTGTATTGACAGTATCTCGTCATTCAAATTAGTATCTACCAGCATTTGCGAATCAGTAAATACAATTCATTAGTTCTGCTCCATTTTGTTCTGGCGTTCGCTACAGTGTCAGACATGAAGTACCTACTGCATTCGTGGCTGGGGCAGAGACGGTGAGAAAGAAAGCCATACTGTACTCTGACATCTCTGAGGGCCAGATACGTTGACTCGCAAAGTATATTGACACCAAGACTACATTAGAAGCGTCAGTTCAAACCCATCTCTGAAACGATACATTTTTCTTTAAACTGATTTCAGTGGATTTGACCGAACGGTCAAGTCCAAGTTCGCCAGGACAAAGGATACTCAAAGTGGCCCTCAAAAAAGATCATTATAGACGGCAATGAGAGTATTTATGTCAATTAGTTCGGTAACCGGGACCAGAGAAGGAAATCTGGGCGCTCTGCAGTATTTCGCAAATATGTCTACTCATCACATTCTGCAGAACTCGTGATCTAAAAGTCAACAGCTTTGTACTCGCTGCTGTGGTTTTTACCCGCGTGGTGCCATGTCTGTAATCGACTGCTCTACATACAAGGCTCCGTTTAGGACTACTGAGGTTAGCATTTCAAATAGTATTCGCACCGAGAGACAAAATGAGAAATGTGCCTCCCCAGAAACACTTCTCCTCCGACTTCTGCGGAGTGGATCGAAACAATTAGCAGGACTTTCTCAGCCATATTTCTGGCCGTCGTCATATTAACAAGCTTTCAGAACTGGACTATCAATAAGGAACTACCACCACTTCTAGCGCTTTGATTCTTCCGGAAAAATAAAAACATACTGAAAACTACTTCATGACAAAACGGCGAAAAACGAGAAACAGAGGAACATAACGCTTTATAGTCTGTCTCTTTGAGACAAACGAAAACTAAAATATCACAAAGGTGAGAGATAGAACTTGGAAGAAGGAACTCTCCCATTCGCACGGGGAAATATAATCCCGTCGCCAATACCTCTCGCGAATAGCTCCGCACCCTGTCCGGCTATCGACGGGGCAACAACGTTTGGAGAACCCCAGCAAGTAGCCTCGTGCCGATCCAGCCCGTTTTCAACTTACTACGATTGGATCAAGTCCGTCGAGAAGTACACGGACACGACCCAGAAACTTCTAGTATAGAACAAACAGCTGGAACTGGAACACTGGGTGTCTTTCCTTCCCCCTCATTAAATGGAACGACGGGCCAAGAAACTTATGCCACCCTAACGGGCTCATAACTCATGATAGAGGCCCTGAGCGCCCTCGATTTCAGCAAGGCGCCTTATATCGAGCGAAACGAACAGCATAACATCCCGCATTCCTTTTACTCAAAAGCCAGTTTTGCAACTCATTAACAATGGGCCTTTGTGATTCCTATTGAAGGATATATCTCTGGCCCATCATGCCATGATAACAGAGCTTGCACTGGTGCTCTCAGTGGACGTCCATCATACCATCTCTTTCCATGCATGTGTCATTAGCATCAACCTCATGTATAGACACCCAAAACGGACGCTATAATGACCTGAAATACCTGCGCATCACACCCGACACCGGTTGGTGTTCGAAGACCTTGCTCCATCCGTTCAGCAACCGGATGAATGTGAAAATGCCTTTGCCCATCCGCAAAACATGCTCGGACAGTTTTTCTCTTCCCCCCTGCTGCCTCGGTCGCTGCAACATAATCCCACATCACATGCGCCACCAGAATCGGATATGCACTCTTCAAAAACCGATACCAATATCTCACAGAAATTGAATGTTCACTCTAGAAAGGTTCTCGCGTAATGAGCAAAACTTTTAGGTTTTTCTTAACAGAGTACATATAAGTGCATCGCGATTTCTTTGTAGACTGCTTCCAGCAGCTACATTTCTTGCCCACACTTCTCCGCGGTCCGGCCTTACTATTCTATACAGACAACGTACAAGACGAATGCAATGGTCTAGGCGAGGCATTTGCACTTATTGACAAAGACTACCACCTCGTCCCATAGCAAAACCGATTTCAATAGAATCCCCAAACCCGTTATACCAGGGAATTCCTCGCAGCAGAAAAATGACTTGGTCATGATACAGATGCAAATCACGAAACAATTCCTAAATACTGTATTTGAATCCTTCGCCGCTACAACGCAGCTGAGAGTCGCATGAACTACCTCTGCAATGCCGCCTCTGGTTCCGATTACGCTCGAGACATTTTGATTCAACACGTAGCTAGAGACCTTTACCATAAGGATCTGTAAAGTCAAATGCATTGTGCAAAGCAGACCGTCGAGGAAAACCACGTCTGTGTTTCCGGAAATGGATGCAGACCTCCACTGGGTGCAGTACGGCGTACAGTAGTACCCGCACTTTAGTACACAATTTGCAGTTCCGAGTCTCGTATTGCTAGACCCGGACTTTCACCAGGCGGAAGTCCGAGTCGAGGAATACAAGGTGATATACTACTGGCAGTGGAAGTCCGGGTGCAGTTATACTGCGCAGCGTACTGCGACATGTGAAAGTCCATTCCTAGTTTGACTGCTCAACAAAGGCACTTTTCACAGTTCCGAATGCAGTTTTGCTGCATTCAGAACCGCGTAAAGTGCAGCTGCGCAGCGCACCTACTGAAACGAAATCGAACGGACACTGCGTGCAGTGAACGCCCGGTGTCGTTCTACTACATCTCCGTACTGCTACATGAACAGTCCTTCTTCAGAATTCGGACGGATCTACATTTCGATCATTATGCCCCGCCATCACCCCTACTCCCTCGCCCTTTCCCCCTCCAAGAGCCCGTAATCCTCGCATCCCATGGCATACTACACTTCTCGGCACTCTTCAACGACGCCACCTATCCCGGCCACCATCCCTTCCAATTTGTACACCACAGCCAACTATCACCCGCACTCCCTTACCGTCGCGACCCCCACCAGCCCGCACTCTCAGCATCGCATCGAACAGCAAATTTCTCGCCACTCTTTTACGACGCTACTCGTCCCGCTCGCCTTCCCTTTCAGTTTGTACACCACACTCCACCACCACCCGCATTGCCTCGCCCTCTCCACCTCCAATAGCCCGCACTCCCTGCATCGCATCGCAATCCACCTCCAACAGCCCGCACTTCCCGCATCGCGTCGCCCACCACACGTCTCGCCATTCTTCAACGACGCCACCGATTCCGCCCGCCATCCCTTCCAGTTTGCACACCGCACCATACCATCATCCGCACTTCCTCACCCTCTCCACATCCAACAGCCCGCACTCCCTGCATCTCATCGCATACCACTCGTCTTGCCACTGTACAAAGACGCCACCTGCGCCGTCCACCTTTCGTTCCTGTTTGTACACCTCACTCCACCATCAACCACACTCCCTGACCCTCTCCAACTCCAACAGCCCGCACTCCCCGCATCGCATCGCACACCACACGTCTCACCACTCTTCAACGACGCTTCTCATTATGCCCAAACCCTTCGTGCACGTGCAAATACCGTTTCGAAGACGCGCTGCTTTTCTGTGCATGCCATCGCATCATAAGGAAAAACCGTCGCTTAATACTCTCTGTTGAATGCAGGGTACCTTTGTGGATCCTACGAGGTGTCGTCCCGCGTCGCTTCGGTTTAAATAGGGCCTGTGGAAGATTCTTGCGTTCGATAGTTTCGCCGCCGTGCCTTGCAAGAACGCTAGACCGTACGAAAAGTTGAAAATCTTTCACTTACAGATATAATAGTATCACTGCTTTTCGATTCCCACCTCTCGTTGTAGTAGCCGTCAGCGAATGCATGATGTTCTCTTGTCGACACAGCCACTAGAGAGTGTGTATGTCGAATGGCAGGCATTATCTTCCACCTGGACCAGTCCTGCGTGCTCGAGATCTCCACTAGGTGTCGTGAACGCAGGAGTGCTCGCGAGCGGACCCACGGTCTTGTACTTAGTGAAAACAAGAAGACAGCTCCACCCGTAAAAAACGGCGTACCTCTCCGTCCTCACGCTCCTCCCGCCAGCCCTTCTTCTTGCAGCCATCCTTGCCAGCCCTCAATATGCGCTGCAAATTTCGGGACTGCGCCTACTCGTCTTCCGATGCGTACTCCCTTTCCAAACACGAGCAACAGTGTCACTTTCGAACACACTGACCGGCCGAGCTCGTCACTAATTCTTTGTAAGGATCACACGCCCCGAAATCTCGTGTCCACTAGGATGACAACGTCCTTTTTGATCAGGCTCCAGCGCCCCTGCTTCCCTTGCTCCCATTCCTGTGTCACCCTGATGCACAACCGACCACAAGTAAGACCGGCATCCTCACACAATTTATCGTAGTTTCTTTTGCCAAAGTAGAGGGGACTGCCAGGCCGCGCACGGATGACGAGATCATCTCTATCCTGAGGGGTCCCAACTTCTTTCTTGCGCACTTTGGAGACCGAACTCGCTGCTCACAAGATTGTCGCTCCCTCACCCTCGCTGTTGTCGAGAAGGAGCTTCACCATCAGGACTTCTCCGCAACTTGCGTGTGGGACCACAGCGGTACGTCCTTCGGAACTGCCTACTTCCGGGACCCTGTCGAGATCCTGCGAGGGCAAGTAGCGCAAGCGAACACACAGTCTTGCTACTTCCGCCCTTGTGGTGAGCCGCCGCAGACAGACACGCATCGCCTCGCGCATCCCCTGCAGACTGACGTGCACCGACGAGTTTTTTAAGATCTCAAGGAAGAAATTCATGGGTAGCGAGCTGGAGGGTGTCATCTAGGATACGGGGACGTCAGGAACCCACTCCTTTGTAGGTGGCATACAGATCTATACGGATAATTCCGCCACTACACTTAAAGACAGCACCTTCGCTGCCTATCCTGCGCATCTCACTCTCCTCAACCTCACTGCCGCTTTCCGCCAACGCTGCATAACGTCCCGGCACACCGTCGCTGGCCATCTTTCTGTCCAGTTCTTCCCGAGCGTGGAAGACAGAGACTTTGACGTCCTTTCATCTTCGTCGACTACTCGCGCACCACACACCAAAACCTCCGTACTACACTCCGCCCTGTACTCTCCGCTATCACCTCTGTATGAAAAAACCCTCGTAGCCTTCACATGCTCAGATGCCTACCACAGTCTCTGGAAATGTCACCCAGTCCTCACCAGCTACTGGTGCGGCATACCCGAGGCGAGGGACAGCATTGGCACTCGCTCATGCACGAATACCAGCCAACCCTGCCACCGTTGCGAAGTACCTGCAAATCTCCTCACTTGGTCCGCCTCGCTCCCGTCGAGCACCACACAGTCGAACATACACCTTCGCAGAAAAGTGGCCGACCTCGAGGCCGACGCCGCTGCTCATACATTGCTGGGCCGGCCGGTTCAGGCACAAGCTGCGACCGCACAGGCGCAACAAACCCTCGCCACCTTCTCCCGGCGGATGTTCCCGTTATTTCTGGAAACATGCCCCCTGCTTCCGTCCAATTCTCATCTTGACATGCACTTCATTTTCGGTTTCGAACCGCTGCACAACTTCCACCTCGGCATCTCCAAGCTAATCAAGACCTGCATATCTCTTAGTCTCGACTCCCTCGTCCTATTCACAGTGCAAGCTTCCGCCGGCAACAGTCGGAACCAGTTCAGACCCATCTGCTGAGCTCTCCTTCGCGGAGTCAGTACAGTTCTGGCTGCCATTCAGAGGGACTTCTACGTTCCGGGCCTACTCGTCGACTTCTCCTCCTCCAAGAAAGGCAGTCGTCTGAACGAACTCTACACAAAGGAAGGAGTCCGCGGCATGCTCGGGGCCAAACACCACAAGCCCGTTGACATGGTCTTTCCAATTATCGCAGAAACTATAGACCGTTGTTGTGATGAGGTTGACTCTGCGCGCCTCGCATCGATTTGCACTCAGTACTCAGACATTCTAATAATCAGCTCGAGCCAGGGACTAAAGAAGCACTGGAGCTTCGCCGAGCTTCACAATCCAGAGGACCGTGTCAATAAGATTAAGGCCTCCATGCTCCACATCTCTGGGAACCAACACCCGACCAGGCTCAAAACCCTCAAGTTTCATCTCCTCATGCACCTTATAGATGACATCTGCAACGCTGGAGGCCTACAAAATGTAGATGCCGGTGTTCGTGAAAACGCTCACACTCCACTCAAGCAAGACTACCGCCGCACCTCCAAGCGAAGGGCAACAGCCATGCATGAAACCGTCCGCCGAATTCAGCACTCCGAAAACCTTCCTGCCGTTCGAACTCAAGTCGGCTCGACCTCCCAATCACATTGCCTCAGAACCCCGCACAGGAATCTAAACGACAGGCACGGGGCGTGTATTGCAAGGGAAGGCTTCAGAATTTACCTCCGCGAACTTGCTCCCTTGAGAACACTCGCCTTGCCGCTTCTCAGAAACGAAGAGGGCCGCCTCATCGCTGCGACGCTCCAGTCACTACGCAGAGAGGCTCGTGATATCTGCATCGATATTCTTGTACAGATTGGTGACTAGGGCATCACTGTGCTGCTGGACATTGTCCACGCCGAGCTTCTCCAGGAGGATTCGGTCCACACATGTGACAATCACGAAATTACTAACGTCAGAAGTGGTTACGTTCTCGGCGCGTTCTGTCCTTCCGTCAACGACTATGATCCCGACCAGAATGTCATTCTTGTCGACCCAATGCGGAAACATGTCAGTCAGCGCGTATATGCAAATAGCAGCTTCGACCCGACGAAACGGCAGCGATTCAGCTTTGTCCTCGTGTCCGCTGACGACGAAGAACAGACACATTCTGTATGGGTGGCCCGAGTTCTGTTTCTCTTCCGTATGCATGACCGGGAATGAAGGCAACCTACCGAGTATGCCTTCGCTCGGTACAAGGATTATATTCCACCAATCGACGCTGTTGATGACACTCTGCATTACGTTGGCTTGCAATGGTCTATAGATGAGAATGTTAATCGCACAGAAAATCCCATCCCGCTCCTAGAGATGCAGCGAAGATGGCAGCAAGCTCCTACCTCTCCCTGGTTTGGCCTGTTCAATGCCTCTGCTATTATTGGAACAGCTCAATTTGTGCTGTCAAATTTCCACATCCCCGCTTCCACTCCTCGGCTCCACTGGCTCTACCATCGCGTCTACATAAAGAGGTTCTGCAGAGATCCTAATGGAGAGCCAGTCCTACATGAACCATTCCCTCCAACGGACACGCCGTTCTCTCTGCACTAGAATCAAACACACGAGAGAAGTACACTACGTTTAGCGAGCTCACAACACAAAATACGGTTTCCTTCCTTTTGTCTCTTCCGTGCGTCGATAGTCACTCGTCCTCTGCT